>VUQS01031930.1:0-34380 GCA_015108495.1 Heterochromis multidens | reverse complement strand
TCTGGTCAGTTAAGTATCAGAGGGGGTTGTTATCAGTTTCAGCTGCTTTGGTGTTAATGAAATTAACAACAGGTGCACTAGAGGGGCAACAATGAGACAACCCCGCAAACAGGAAGGGTTTTACAGGTGGAGGCCACTGACATTTTTCCCTCCTCATCTTTTCTGACTGTTTTTTTCACTAGTTTTGTATTTGGCTAGGGTCAGTGTCACTACTGGTAGCATGTAGCGATGCCTGGACCCTACAGAGGTTGCACAGGTAGTCCAACTTCTCCAGGATGGCACATCAATACGTGCCATTGCCAGAAGGTTTGCTGTGTCTCCCGGCACAGTCTCATAAGCACGGAGACAGGCAGTTACTCTAGGAGAGCTGGACAGGGCCGTAGAAGGTCCTTAACCCATCAGCAGGACTGGTATCTGCTCCTTTCTGCAAGGAGCAACAGGATGAGCACTGCCAGAGCTACAAAATTACCTCCAGCAGGCCACTGATGTGAATGTCTCTGAGCAAACAATCAGAAACAGACTTCATGAGGGTGGCCTGAGGGCCAGTGCCAGTGGGCCCTGTGCTCACTGCCCGGCACCGTGGAGCCCGATTGGCATTTGGCATAGAATACCAGAATTGGCAGATCTGGCGCCCTGTGCTTTTCACAGATGAGAGCTGGTTCACCATGAGCACATGTGACAGATGTAAAAGGGTCTGGAGAAGCCATGGAGAATGTTATGCTGCCCTTAACATCGTTCAGCATGACCGGTTTGATGGTGGGTCAGGGATGGTCTGGGAAGGCATATCCATGTAGGGACACACAGACCTCTACAGGCTAGGCAACAGCACCCTGACTGCCATTAGGTATCAGGATGAAATCCTTGGATCCATTGTTAGACCCTATGCTGGTGCAGTGGGTCCTGGGTTCCTCCTGGTGCATGACAATGCCCGGCCTCATGTGGATGAAGGAATTGATACCATTGACTGGCCCCCATGCTCGCCTGACCTAAATCCAATAGAACACCTCTGGGACATCATGTTTTGGTCTATCCGACACCACCAGGTTGCATCTCACACTGTCCAGGAGCTCAGTGATACCCTGGTCAAGATCTGGGCAGAAATCCCTCATTGCGCCATGTATGCCTCGACATTGTCAGGCATGCATACAAACCCATGGAGGCCATACAAACTACTGAGTACCATTTTGATCTGCTAGAATGAAATTTCAGCAAAATGGACTAGTCTGCTGCACCATTTTTTCACTTTGATTTTCAGGGTCTCTTTAAATTCAGCCTCTGTAGGTTGATAATTCTCAATCCATCAAACAATGGTGCATCCTTTCATTCCTAACACATTACCCAGTCCATATCAGTATAGATATCCAGCATGATTTTTTTCCCATTGAAATCTGATGTTTTCAAAGTGTTCCTTTAATTTTTTTGAGCAGTGTACTGTACTCGATTTCCTCTGAGGATGAGTTGATATAGCATTTTGCTTATGCAGCCAGAGGTGTGAACTTATCTTGCACTCAAGTGAAACCACATATTTGATGACTTAGATTGATCTCCACAAAAACCCCCAAAACGCTTGCCTCACAACTTGGACTTTGGCATGGTGACTTGAAAAATTCAAAATCCTTCAAAAGCCTAAATTGGCCGGCTCTTCAGACGTCAGACTTTAAAAAGGGTCTCGACTTAAACAATCTATGCTTCTGTTTCAGTGCCTGCTTTTTCCAGTGAATCAATAAACCCAGTGTATAAATTCAGCAGCTTGTTTGGAGGTTTGTAAGAGACTTTTGGCTTCTCACCACAGTCTGCTTTACCTGCTGCTTTCACTCTGTTCCATTACTGCTATGTTCCTGTCTGGCGTGGAGTGAGAGCAGGCCGCCTGATGGGGAAAGCACACCTCTGGAGATCAGCCCAGTCTGTCCCATCATTACCAGCCGGTGTGGGCTGGCGTCTGTCTGTGAAATGCATCAAGGCTGTCACCTCATAAGCTACCTTTGCAGCTTGTTTCATTCATTTATTTATTTATTTTTATACTTAAAATTTGACATTGTAGTTCAACAGGTCCTTCTTTTTTTAGTGCTGTTAAAGCTATTTTCATGTGTAAAGTCACCACAAGCTGCTTGAACTTCCTGAATGAAGCGATCACTAAATATGATCAAACAATTTTCGATTATTTCTGCATGTTCTTCACGTCCTTTAAGCAGCCAGAAGACCCTGAGGGCCTCATGGACCTCCTTCTCCCATCCTTCTAATAAAGCTGCAGAGTAGATACTGTACAGCACAGGTGCACCGAATGAAGATGGCTGTTTTTCACAGTCTTTGTAATAGCAACGTCAAATCAATCCTGAAATGATTAAACAGCGTTCATTTCTGCAACAGCGTTCAACAGCACTCAGCTGCTGGCCTGCTGCTGCTTTGTCTTCTTCACTGGGACCATCTTCAACTTTGGTGAATTTCTCAAAGCCAAAATATGCTGAATCCTTCCCAAAGGTATGAGAAATGTGGGAAAAGAAGACACAAACCACCAGTCAACAAAAGAAACTTGGCCACCTCAGACCACTTGGCAGACGTCAGGCTTCACAGACACAGAAGCCATTAATAGCCGGTGCTTCAAAATTTAAAAACAAACAAAATGATGTCCGCAGTGGCATTTCTCAAAATTAAAGCACAGATGTTTCGCCAGTGTAACAAAGTAAGTCAACAAAACTAGAAATGGTGAAAGAGAAAAGCTAGTTCCTCCATCTGGAATAGCTATGCTGTCAGCAGACCGGGTCTTGAGCTGAGCTAATACTTGGAGTGTGGCTTTTAGTTTCTGTATTTTCATATTTTGCACATTACAGCCCCGACTGTCAAGTCAGCATTGTACAACCAGCCACTGCCATTTGGCAATGAGTTCTCAACATGACTAACAAATATCTAACTACAGAGGAAAGATCTTGGATTTATGTATGTCTGTCATTTGGAGTCATTTGACTGAGAGCTCCTCTTTTGGCTAAAAGCCGTTTCCTGTTAGGTAAGACAGGCAACTGCACTGGCTGTTGGGGGGCACTCAAGGAGTTGACGCTACACACATTTACAATGTTTACATGAAATAACCCAGCAGCAACCATCCTGTTATCCTTTTTCTGATTAGAAAAAAAAATGAACAAAATTTTCTCTTGCTCTGGGGCCCTTTTCTTGTTCTACTGAACTGTCTACACAGTCAAGTGCTTGCATCACAGGTTTATAATGATGACAACGGGGGCAGCGAGGTGATGGTTGTGATGGTTTGACATGGAACAAAGGAGACAGAAGTTACATATGGATAAACATAAATGGCTGAAAACTGTTGTTTATATTAAAAAATAGTCTCCTGTAATGCTAATGTGTGAATGAAGACTGTTCCACCACCTCCCCCAGCGTGTCCAATCTGGCTCCAATTACAGAGCCAGCTTTCCTCACTAGTTTGTCCAGTCTCCTTGCATCCTTGTTTCAGATGCTGCCTCCCCAGCAGACTGCAGCATAGAACAGCACACTTGCCACCACAGACTGATAGAACAGTCTGTGGAAATGTTGGATTAAAAAACAAAACCTCTAATAAACATGGAAACAAATCAACAGCCATCTGACTGCAATTCAGTTTTTGCTGCTATACTGAGAGCAGTTTTGACCCAGGAAATAATGTCAACCATGTTTGCTGGGTCCAGAAGAGGAGCTTTTTAAAACAGTGATATTGGATACATACACTCACCGGCCACTTCATTAGTTACACCTTGCTAGTACCAGTTTGGATCCTCTTTTGCCTTCAGAACTGCCTTAATTCTTTGTGGTACAGATTCAACGAGGTGCTGGAAACATTCCTCAGAGTTTTTGGTCCATATTAACATGATAGCGTCACACAGTTGCTGCAGATTTGTCAGCTGCTCATCCATGATGCCAATAAAGGATCAAAGGTCCTTTATTGGATGAGATCTGGTGACTGTGGAGGCCATTTGAGCACACTGAACTCATTGTCATGTTCAAGAAATCAGTGTGAGCTGATCTGAGCTGGAAGCAGCCATTAGAAGATGGGTACACTGTGACCATAAAATGATGGACATTGCCAGCAACAATACTCAGGTAGGCTTTGGCGTTTCAACGATGATCAGTTGGTACTAAGGTGCCCAAAGTGTGCCAAGAAAATATCCCCCCACACCATTACACCACCACCAGCAGGATGAACTTTTGATACAAGGTAGGATGGACCCATGCTTTCTATGTTTTTTTTATGTTAAATTCTAAACCTTCCCTCCAAACAGCAGAAATGGACAGTCAGAAATGGACTGTGTAAATTGTAGCCTCAGTTTCCTGTTTAAGCTGACAGGAGTGGCAGCTGTGTGGTCTTCTGCTGCTGTAGCCCATCTGTTTCAAGGTTCAACATGTTCAGAGATGCTCTTCTCCATACTTTGGTTGTAATGATTGATTATCTGAGTTACTGCTGCCTTTGTATTACCTAGAAGGACTCTGGCCATTCCCCTCTGACCTCTGGCAACAACAAGGCATTTTTGCCCCGAGAACTGCCATTCACTGGATATTTTCTCTTTCTCGGACCATTCTCTGTAAACCCCAGAGATGGTCGTGTGGTGAAAATCCCAGTAGATCAGCAGTTTCTGAAATACTCACACCAGCCCATCTGGCATCGACAACTATGCCACGTTCAAAGTCACTTAAATCACTTTTCTTCCCCATTCTGATGCTCAGTTTGAACTTCAGCAGGTCATCTTGACCATGACTACATGCCTAAATGCAGTGAGTTGCTGCTATGTGATTGGCTGATTAAATATCTGCATTAATGATCAGTTGAACAGGTATACCTAATGAAGTGGCCAGTGAGTGTATTTCTGTGTGTTTTAAATCAGCTATATTTTTTAAAAAAAAGGGTAATATTAAATGTTTGCCTATATTACTGTATGCAATATAATATCCATCTTGATACTGTATACATAATTTACATAATTACATAATTAATTTACATAATTTCCCCTGGGATTAATAAAGTATTCTGATTCTGATTCTAATTATATCTCAATTGTCCAAAACAAATGTTGCTGAATCACTGGCGCTAAATGTTGGCAAGCCAGCTCAACTTTGTGCTGGAAGCCATGGTTCAAACTGGCACAGTTTGTACTGGGCACTGCACTAGTCTATTTTGAAAAGCATAAAACCTTGAATGGCATTCGGAGAGTGAATCCTCTGCCAACCCCCAGGCCTTGATACACCTCTCCAGCAAGTTTGATGAAACTGGTAGGTTTTGTATAATCTTGCTGACGAACAGACAAACAGACAAACATCACCGAGCACATCTACCAAGAGAGCGTTCAGAGCTACAGGCTGGGTGGAACGTGCTTTTGAACTGATTCACAGCATGCACCACTTTTCGCAATCATAACTGAAGCTGTAAAAGCAGAGGGGTTAGGGCACCTCTGATGTGAGCTATATGTTTACACTGAGCCTGGGGGTGTGTCAGCAAATACTTTTCACTTTCTCCACTTTCTGCTACCTACTCATCTCTACTCTTCAATTACCTGCTGCTAATTAGAGACAAAGGCGTGCAAGCGTGGGTCAAATGCTATAAAACACCTCGCAATCGAGCAGAAAATCTCTTGCTCTGTGAGCCTTCTCCTTCTCCTTCTCATTTCATTTCCTTTCCTCTTTTTTTTTCTTTATGCTCCAGGCATTAGCAAAATTACGATGGATCCCATTTATTCGTTGGCGCAATAGTGGAAATTATGCTGCCACTAAGTGGGAAAACTTGAGCAAGAAAAAGCTGCCTACCAGAGGAGCAAGCTCAGCACGGCTGCATTTGTTTTCACTTGAAATTTGAAGTATTTCACTAAAATGCACTGTGTTAACAGAAGCTTGTTCTTTGGAAGCTATGGCAAGCATCATATTAACAGAAGGAAACCAAAAGAGAGAGCAAGACTTTGATGTATGAATAAGAAAAAAAAAAGGCCCATGTGCTGTGACTTTTCTGGTTTTGATAGACTTTAGAAAAGCTCATTTTCCTCATGATCTCAATTTTTCCACTCATTGCTTAGAGGGTTTGTGCCTTTGTTTTGTGTGGATTTGCTTGGGAGACAACAGCAACCTTTAAAGATACCCCCTCCACCTGTAAAAAAAAAAACAAAACAAAACAAAAACTGGCCAAGAACAAAATTCCTCCCTGACCTCCCCACCTTGACTTGTAATTTGGTCCCAAAGGTGGCTCGGAGCCATTCACAGTTGGATTGCAGGGTGACATTTTTACTGTAGGGAATGTTCCTATGGAGCTTCTCCCAGTGTCATCATCCTCTTTTAGATCCCACCTTAAATCACACACACTCACAATCATACACACACCACTATGGAAAATGACATTTGGAAACAAACCTTAGTGAGCATGCACGATGAATACCGCAGTGCATGAGTGTAAGGAATGCCTTCACCGCAGGACAAAGAAACGTCTGTTGCTCCAGCCACTCTTTGTAATCTTTGGACAATTTCATAAGGTCTTTTTCTCCCCACTATGACTGCAGTTGTGGCAACCATCCAGACCATTTGACCATCTCTGACTCCATGCAGCCGTACCACAGAAAATTCATCTTGCTAAAGTAGATGGTAAAAGCACTCATGTGGAGCCAGCAGTGAACCAATAGATCCTGCCAGACTACCCACACTAGTACACACAGTGAGACGAAACCCTCATTGAGATGAGGGCTTGTATGTATCTATCACTTATAAATTCATTAGTAAAAGACACCTAACTGGGATTTGTAAAAGTAAACTGCATGGTTTAGTTTCAGTTATACTTTATTCTGTTTCCTGTTACAGAAATAATAAGTAAAAGCTGTTGAGTGGACAGTGTCCTTAATTTTTACTCTTATGGGAAAACTGTGTTTGTAAAACAAGTCAGTGACCAAATAAGTGGGTTTAGAGATGACTCATGGTTGCTGTTATGAATCATAGATGGACCAAACCCCAGCTTCTGGGGGAATATGTCTACTCAGAGGTGGAATGACCCACAAAATATGCTGTAATTATTAAGAAGCTTTGTTTCCAGTGAAATCCTAGGCTACCTGTAGGACAGAAGATCTAATTTCTTCTGGAGTTAATTCATGAGATAACTCTTACTGAGACTCTTACTTGTCTCACGTCTGAGCTGATTACCAATCACAGAATAGGTGCCCCAGGCACTGTTAATAAAAATCTGTCTGAAGCCAAATGGGCACACACATTTTAAACGAGGGGTTTCTTCTATTTTGCGACCTGTTTTTTGAAAAGCCAAAGGCAGGAAAGGTTAATGTACCTACAATTTAGAATATGTATAAACAATATTCATACATCTAATACCAGGCTGAGTTCTTCCTCATCTTTCTACACAACACAAACTTTAAGTATTTTTTTGCACAGTTTTCTTTTGTAAATGGCCACCTCATCACCACCCCACTGTTTGAATGTTTGACCTTAAGCTGAATCATGAAAGTGAATCATCAGCATTCACTCTGTTCCCATTGTGTGATCTGGTGAGCATAAAGCTATTATGTCCTCTCATTTTAGTTCTATTTCCCACCAAGTGAAATATGTTGCTCTTTAGTGTACCCAGCATACAGATGACAGCAACCCAGAAAAATTAGAATCACAAGCCTTAAATGTCCTATCTGGTCTGCCATGATCAGTACCTTATGGTGACTAATATTAGCCAGTGTTATAAAACTTAAAGTAGACATTGACATTGCTAGCTGAATATACTGACTTCTGACTATTTGACTAATTATCAACATTTCAAAGGTTTTATCATCATCAAAAAAAAATTCTTTTTTAGTGATTTGCCACAACTCATTAAAAGGCTATTGGTACTGGAGTTAGAATTTTTAAGAAGCTCTGGTTTCAGGGTTGCCCATCAACTGTAAATAAAAGATTAACGCGGTCACCATGACTTCATCCATTTGTTTGTGGACAACAGTTTTGAAGCCTTGAATTGAGCACTATTGCCATTGCCTTATTGGTTTTTTTTAACCTAAATATTATGAATGAATGCTGAATGGTGCCAAATTGATTTCAGATGTGGGAGGGCTAAAAAGAAAAAAGGTCACTATCCAGAGAAGTCAAACTTGGAGTCAAACTGCTGCGATTGAAATGCAAACACCCCACCACCAACCCACCCCTGTAGCATCACTTCGAGAGCTAAGGGTAGGTACTTATTACTTCCAGTGGCCTTGTGATTTAGGGGTGAATCTGACTAAGAAACCAAGAATACTTCATATTGCTCATATGGCAGCTTGTCAATCACAAGTTATCCATACCCTAAATCAAACCCTTCTTTACTGTCAATTTTACAAAATTAGCATCATACCGTCTTTAATAACACCTTAAACTAGCGGCTGAGACCATAAACTCTTTGGAAAGTGTTTACTCAGACCATAAATAAAACTGACTTACAAAAAAGCTTTAAGGCACTTCCACACAGTTTTTATTTTTTCCACAGCAGCCAGTTTTACATGCATGATGGTGTTACCAATGATATTAGTCAGGGTTCTGTTCTGTTTAAGTACATACTGTTATCACAGTATTTTCTGAGATAGCTCATCTCAAGTATTCATTTATCCACACTATTTGCACTATTGTGTGGATTTGTGGTCCACTGGCATGGAATAAAAAACATCCCATATTTGCAAATTTCTCCATTTTATATTCCTGCAATTAGTGCAGGTTTATTAAATATTTTATTTCTTTGGATTATTGATATCAAAATTTATAAAAAGTATATTCATTGAACTTTCGTTGAAGTTGGATGTGATGAGGTTGAGTGTTTCCAGATGACTCTGACCTACCTTGACCTACATGAAACAGAGCATTCATTAGCATTACTAGTTGAACCTGTGCTTCTTCTCATATGCTATGCTATAAATGCCATAGAAAAAAAAAATTCCACACCATAAGTACTGCTTTGAATTGAAAAGTGAGCAATAAATTCAAATCATCCTTCTTGTTGGTTCCATTTAGAGAGTCAGCCTAATTCTCACTGTATAAGTACAGATGGTGTTTGTCTCCATTTGTATGCAGATGACACATGACTTTACATAACAATAAAACCAGACAAAGTGACAGCTAAACACCCCAATCCTTAGATTTGGAAATCTAACAGGAAACATAACACTTGTCATTCATAAAGCAGGCGAGTTTTTGCAAGCGTGACCCATATTTCTTTAATGACAGTCATATAAAGGCAAAATCTAAAACAAGCACATTTTTTCCATCTGGGAAGCATCTCCACAATTACATGCTCCCTCTTCTTTACTTTCTTCACAGACCAAGAAAAACTGAGTCATGCTTTAGTTTCTTCCAGAATCATCCGGTGCACGGTCTCAGGCTAAGCTGTCTTCAGTGTCAGAGATATCAAACTAGTCAATATTTACTGGTGTCATGATAACAGTGCAGGAAACATGGATGTATTTCTTTCATGTCTCAGGATAAGGAAGTACAGCATTTCATTGAAAAAAAATCCCCCCAAACCTTTTCTGCACCTTTTCAGCCAGCAGTGTCTGCTTCCCTGTTATTTATCCTTTTCAGAAGTACTGAGTGCTATTCTTTTTCTCTGTTGCAGTGGATTCAGCCTATTGCCATTCAGCCCAACTTTCAGTGATCTCTCACTTTGTATGTGGAAGTTTAAAAACACCCTGTAGAGGTTTTTGGTGAACACATAAAGTTATATTTACAGTTCCTCACCATTACAAATAGTGGGCGTGCTTTTGCTATAACAGACATGACACATTTTTTTCCACATAAAACATTTGCAAAGCTAATCTTGTTCCTATTTTAATTCTGATATAGTTTACATCCATAATTAGTAGCATCTCCGCCTCTTGCTGGCACATTGCTACATTTCCTTGCACATTCAAACTGACAACTGTCAGTCAGAAGTGTAGCATAAAAGCAATAGAAGAAGCTTTTACAGTAGGTACATTTTTCTTTTGTGCTACTAGTGTTCCTTCTACTGAGCTGAGAAAGTTAACCTACTGGCAAAACCCCCACATTTCCAGGAAAATAATCTACCATTCATTAATCATTCTGTCATTGTAAAACTATTAGAATGTGTAGTGAATTTGATTAAATTAGAAATTTAAAAACACTCTAACTGAATATAGCGTAATTTAAGACTAATTTGAAATGTTGATGTTGGCCCATGTCTTAAAACTGTTTTAAAATACACTGCTCAAAACACTGAAGGCAACACTTGATCATTACAGTATTACACAAAGTCAGATTTAGCTTCAGGGATATCGATCTGTCCAGTTACGAAGCATAAACCATCTTGAATACATTTCACCTGCTTTGGTGCAAATCAAAGTGACAACAGGTGCACTGGAGAGGCAACAACAAGGCAACCCCCAAAAAACGGAATGGTTTAACAGGTAGTGACCACAGACCATTGCACTCTCTTTATCCCTCCTGACTGATTTTTCTCTAGTTTTGCTTTTTTGCTAGTGTTCTTGTCACTAATGGTAGCACAAGACGGTGTTTGCAAACCATTTAGGTCGCACAGGTAGACCAGCTCCTCCAGGATGCAGGCAAGAAGGATTGCTCTGTCTCCCAGCAGAGTTTCAACAATGTGGAGGAGATACTAGGAGACAGGACATTACACAAGGGGAGCTGCAGCAGCAGGACTGGCATCAGTTCCTTTGTGCAAGGAGGAACAGGAGGAGCGCTGCCAGTGCCCCACAAAATGACCTCCAGTTGGCTACACGTGCATGTTTCCAACCAAACTGTTAGACTCTACAAGGATGGCATGAGGTCCTGTTGACCTTTAGTGGGACCTGTACTCAAAGGCAAGCACCTTGCAGCTTGATTGGCATTTGCCAGAGAACACCAGAAATGCAGGCCTACCACTGATCACATACTACTGACATGAAAGAGTCTGGGGATGCTGTGGCCTGCAAAATCATCCAGCATGACCGAGTTTGGCAATGGGTTAGTGATGATCTGGGTCACCTACAGGTGCTAGCTAATGATACCCCGACTGCTGTTGGGTACCAGGATGAAGGTACTCAGACTCACTGTCAGACATTATGCTGGGGCAGTGGGCCCTAGACATTGTCTCATGCTACCAGTAGTGACAAGGACACTAGCAAAAAAACAAAACTAGAGAAAAATCAGTCAGCAGGGACAAGGAGGGAACAAAGGTCTTTGTCCAACATCTGTAAAACCATTCCCTTTTTCAAATAAATCAAATTCAAATTCAAATTTTATTTGTCACATACACAATCATACACAGTACGACATGCAGTGAAATGCTTATTGCTAGTAAACTAAAATTAAAAATTAAGTATAAAATTTAAAATTAAAAAGTAAAATTAAAAAGGTGTGCAAATCAGCAGTGTGCAGATTGACAGTGAACAGTCAAAAACAGTTATTGAGGTATATTATTGAAGTACATTATTTTGTTATTAAGTGCATGTACAGTGATGTGATATGAGAGAGACCAGATCAGAAGTACATTATTGTTGTTGTTATTAAGTGTATGTGCAATGGTGTGTAGAGATATGTAGAGGGACCAGTCCTACACCTGGTTCAGGGCCCGAATAGCCTGTGTTTTTTTGGGGGGTTGCCTTGTTGTTGCCTCTCCAGTGTACCTGTCGCCACTTTCATTTGCACCGAAGTAGGTGAAATGGATTCAGAATGGTTTATGCTTCCTAACTGGACAGACTGATATCCCTGAAATTGAACTGATTTTGTGTTATACTGTGATGATCTAGTGTTTCTTTAATTTTTTTTGCGCAGTATAGTTATTTTTTTTCTCTCTTCCCTGTAAAATTACAGACTATTGTTATTAAATAGAGAAGGTTTGGAGAGATTTTAAATGGTCTCTCAGTAATCGGACACTTATATGGAGCTTGCTGTGATGGTATTTTCTTAAAGCAAGGACGGTTTTACCATTCTTGCTGAAACTGCTAGTAATGATTTTCTCAGCCTGACTTAATAGAGTTTGAACTTCAAAGGCAGGTTTTGGCCATTGCTTGAATTCACAGTTCACCATCTCAGAAAACTAAAGCAAGACATTTGATTCTCCCCCTTTCCCCTCCACAAGCATCCCTTGAATCAGCTGATGACCAAAACATCAGTTGATTATGAGCTGTAACTGAGAATAACAGAGCGCCCAAAGGTGCCACACAGATTGGGACAGATTAGCCTCAGCTGGAAGATTCGTCACACTGCCTTTGTAGTGAAACCGCTCAGCTAAGAAAGACTGAGAGGGGATTTGGATTTAGAGGGGGCATAAAACCAAGTTTTAGTCTTATTTTTAATCACAACAGAGAATCAGAAGCAATTGTCTGTAGGCTGGTTTGATTATTTGCTTTGAGTTTTGCATCCTCACAAGATCTTTTTATAGTCCAAATAGGAGGGACGTTTCGTGCAGACACACACCACAACAGTATTGCATGTGGGTGGGCTGGGGATTTAAACTAAGTGAAGTAATCTGATTAAAGTCAGCAATTGGCTGCTAAACTGATCTCTTGCACTGTTTTAAACACATTGGGCTGAGAGAAGAGTCATGTGCCAGTGCTGTGCGTTGTTAACACTGTAAGCCGAAAGTGATATAGAGTTTATTTTTTTTGAGAAATTTGAAGATATGATCAAAACTTAAGAGATCCAAGGCTCTGGAGAGAACTGTGAGCGTTTTTCATGGCAGAGAGTTGTACTGGTTGTGGGAGAAGCACAGGTGGAACTAATGACTTTAATGATCCCTCTGTTCCATTAGGTGTCCCAGTAATTCATACCAGTGAGTCATCACGCACAATGCCAGACGCCTAGAACTGGAGCACCTAAATGGGCCATAGTCATTGTTAATGGTGTTAGTTACACCTGTGGCTGAAAAGTCAGAATGTCCAGCATGAAGGGTCTTTATTTAATGTGTCCTAATTCCATACAGCATGCTTACTCTATATAAGAATAAGAATAAGAATAACTTTATTGATCCCAGAGGGAAATTCATGGTTTGCATTATGTGGTAATTCTCACAGTTTTTGCTCTACATGTGCTCTTTGTACTAACAGAACACACTAAATGACTTCCGAAAGACAGTGCTCAATAAATTCCCATCGAGCAAACAAAATGTCTCTTCACTTTGTTTTCTGAGCTGTCTCTGGAGCTTTGTCACGACCATTCACAATAACTTTTTAACGTTTTTCAGCTGTGCACTGTCCCTTCTCTTCCATTGTGCATGACATCAGCAGAGACACCCTTAAATCTCTTTTAATGGACTTTTTGTCACCATTTGGGACCATCATCTACAAAATTACCCCATGCTATATTAAATAAGATTTGAAAAAGGAGATTTTAAACTAGCTGCTGAGACCACAAATTGGTTCTGAAAAAGTTTACTGAGTTATTAAATCAAGTAAGGAAGTAGGGTTACTTTCTCATTTTGTAATCAACGTAGTCACCCACTGCTGGCCATTAGAAAGAATGCAGGTTTAAAGGCTTAACTTTTCAGACCAGAAACTATGTACATCTTTTATATACAGTTTACAAGTGAAACTTAGTTCAAGATTGATTTTTACATTATCACCTTACTTTCTCTTCCTTCTTGATTATGAATACAGTCATGTGAAAAAGAAAGTTTTCAAAGGATTCTATGTAGTCCTGAGAAAAACTAAGTACAGTCTTTGCGCTTTCATAGGAATTAAGAGGGTAAGTAGCAGCCAGGTGCTGCTAACCAAATGCACCGCATTGTCAAGCACGGTGGTGGAGGGGTGATGATTTGGGTTTATCTTGCAGCCACAGGACCTTGGCACCTTGCAGTCCATGAACTCCTCTGTATACCAAGGTATTCCTAATTCAAATGTGAGGCCATCTGACTGACAGCTAAAGCTTGGCCCAAATTGGATCATGCAACAGGACCATGATCCCCAAACACAGCAGAAAATCTACAACAGAATGGTTGAAAAAGAAAAGAATCAAAGTGTTGCAATGGCCCGAAGTCCACACCTCAACCTGACTGAAATGCCGTGGAGGGATCTTAAGAGAGCTGTGCATGAACAAATGCCCACAAACCTCAATGAACTGAAGCAACGTTGTAAAGAAGAGTGGGACAAAACTTCTCCACAAAAATGTGAGACACTGATAGAGTTAAAGAGAAAATGATTGCTGCTAAAGGTGGTTCTACAAGCTGTTGAATCATGGAGTGTACTTAGTTTTTCACAGGACTGTATGTGCATACCATCAGTTTTCAGAGCTTTTTATTTATTTATTTTTCTTTTCTTAAAACAGCTGCTTTCTGCCACACTTCTGAACATCAAAACAGTTCATCCTAACTGGCAACAAAACCAAAATAACGAGCTGAAATAAGCTAAAATGCTCCATGGAGTCAAAGCAAAGTGCAGAGTTGATAAATCTCTGTGTCTCTTCTTAGTATGAGGTTTTATCATTCAAACATTGTTGATGTAAAATACGCATTTTTATAGCTACTTTAAAAAAATCAAGAATTTACCTTTTTGGGAAATAGAATCACAGATAAATAGTGCAGTGGATCAAAAGTCATTTAAATAGGGTAGGCTCTTACTTTACAAGTTATAAATGGACTGTTGTGACTTTGTGATTGCATTTAAGTCATGGAGAATAAGTTGCTTGCTCTTTTCAGTACAAAGGGTACTCATTTTAATTCATCATCTATTTTACTTTTGTACAGTATTTGCATATTATACTATTTGTATAGTATTAGCTGTGCTAACTCAAAAAGGGACTTGAAATCTTTTTTTTCTGGGGGTGTTAGTTGGGTTTCTCCCTTACAGCTGGTGTCTGAGGCCTGAATTCCGGCCCAGCTGCGGTGTGTAACAAGGTTAGGGACAGCTCATGTTATCCCTCACTAGTCATTCCCCTTTTCACGATCCCCAAGAGGTCTTAGACAGGCCTCATGCTGCGGACTAGGGACGTTATTTTACTCTGCAATTTATTTACTCTGCAGTTGTCTAGCAACTGAAACAACACTCACTAGCTCCTGCCCCTCTTGTTCTCCTTGTGTCAGTGGTAGTTAACCCACTTTTGTACAAAGCAACAGCTGCAGCAGCCTACACATGTTTTAGGATGTTCAGGTACCGCTGGTAGTCAGGGGTGTAATGTAAGCCAAAATTAAGGAACATTTAGACACACTTTTCCAGGCTCTAAGGTCTGGTGGTGGATAAGCCTGGTGGGAGTTTATGACAAGCAGGCTGTGAGTCAGAAAAACCTACTCTCTGAACTAATCATGGGAGATAGCCTTATTTTAAGCCCTGTTCTCTCACGTTGTTGTCTGTGAACTTATCAACGCTTTACTCTTCCGCCTCGTGCTCCTTCGTCTGTGATGAATGTTTTCTGAAGAGAAAGAGAAGGATAAGAGGCCAGTGCCTCCGGTCTGCCATGACATCATCTCTGCACACATCTGGAAATGCTAGAGCCAGTGTGTGTGTGTATGTGTGTGCATGAGAAGGGGGAGCTGCAGAAGAATGGGGGGGTGGTGACACATCAGCAGTATGGAGAAAAAGAGAAGAAGAGAGAAATAAAGACTGTTTATCTGATGCACACAGACAAAAAATGAGATGTATAACCAGTGTAAACACTTTTTTTTTTGTGCCAAATCTCTAATGAGTCACAAACTATGGCCCACACAAACTTGAAGGCAAACTCTGGTTCATGCCTCTGTTGAAAAAAAAAAGTGTTTCCTTGAGGAAATCTGATTTATTTTCAAGCTGATGCAATATTTTCAAACCTAAAGTATCCTGTAATTAGAGGTTGCATGTTACCTAACAACATATTGAAAGATCAGTTTTATATTTTTTTATGTCTTAAAGTTCAAACTGTTTTTTTTGTTTTGTTGTTATTTGTTTAAATGTTCTGAGATGTTTGAAAAGTTGTATGATAAGGTCAGAAAACTGGAAAGGCTCTAGAGGTATCATAAGTTTGCTCCTCATTCTCACCACTAGAGGGGGACACACTTCTCCTACCCCGTGCTCCCTTCAGTAACTTGAAATCATGTAAGTGACTGCCCGTCAAATAATACGAATTTTTACGATGACTGTAAAACTTCTGAAGCAGAGAAAGGCGATATTAATCAGATTTCCTTATCTGTGTGGTTCTTATGCTCTGTTTGATGAAAGAACATCTATTAGCTCATGCAAATCCACATGATTTATTTGTCCTTTATTTTGGCAAATGCAAAGGGAGGAGCCCATAGAATAGTGCACATACAGTGAGCTAAACAGAGTTTCACACTGATATAAAGTAGTACAGATATAAAATACACACAGACGGGGGGTGGATGGATAAGAAAGAGGAGAGACAAGTCAGTGGTTGAAGGGATCTGCAGAAAGCTGTCTGCCAGATGTTTGTTCCAGTGCTGCAACATGCTTTGGCAAACAAAATCTTAGCCTAACCCTTGATTTAGTGTTTTATAATCAGCGTCTGTACTCCCCAGATCACTCAAACTAGCTTGAAACTTCCCAGTTATCTTCTATTATTTCTTATTCATGGCCTTACTTTCATCCGCTGTTACGCTCCTTTTTGCTTTACGACTGACAGGAGAGAGAACACGTTAAGCCGAGTTGAAGAGAAAGTGTGGAAAGGAGCAAGTTGTAGGGATGTCCAAATGTATTATGCAAGAAAAAAATTAAATAGGAAAAGAAAGGAGGGGAGGAAGAACACTAAATATACGCTAGAGTCCCAAGCTCATGTGTATTGTAAGTTCAGGAGATTATGGAGAGTAAAACTGATTGCACCATGACCCACTAATCCACCCACAGCAGCTTGTAATGCTGTTGTCTCCAGCGGGGCCTGTGGAGCACAGCGGACCGCGGCAGAGCAGTGCTCTCCAGAACCTTGATCCTGAACTCTGAGCTGAGTTAGGATGCATTACCACCAGAGCCACAGACACTGCCCTGCCACATAACCAGTCTATCTGTCTGTCATTCTCTTCGGCTCCCTCCCTCCTCTTCTTCTTCTTCTTCTTCTTTCCCCTCCTCCTTCCTGTCCTTGTTTGGAGCACTGTTTCAGCTGATCGCTGCTTAACTGACCATCATGAGAAACTTGTCTGCAATGATCATACAGAACAGCAGAGGTAATACATTCTTTTTTTTTCCATGGCCATCATCTCTCCCACTTGGTAATGAATCCCTCCTGGGCAGAGTCGAGGCAAGAGGCTGACTTGCCACCCCCTCCCACCCCCTCATCAGTTAAACAAGGCTTCCACCCCCATGGGGTTATCCTTTCTTCAGTCTTTAAAACTGGAAAAAGATCTGACTCAGGGTGATAAATTCCATTCCTATGTTGAAGGATTCCCCAAGGAAACCGGCATGAGTTTCCACAAGTTGCCAAGATCAGTGACTTAAAATAAACAGAACAGCTACTAAAAAACTAAAAAAGAAAAAACATCAGCAAATGCTAACTAACATATATGTTGTGGACATTTGGAGTATTAGAGATAGCACTTGGTAGTTTCTGTGCTCAGAGATGAAGAACATTGATTGATTTGGTGCTAAAACATGTGGAATTGTGCTTTTTTGATAACACTTGTTTGAATTTTTTTACTGCCTCACATTTTCCATGTTATTGGATTTTATTTCTGATTTATTAGTCGTGAGTCATTGTTGCAGGCTTTAAAACACTTGTGTCAGAGCTTGGCTTCTGCAGAGGCTTTACACAGTCCTGTCATGCTACAGTCTTCATGTTACTTGGCTTGAACTTTCACTTGTTGACGACAGCCACCTTCACTGATAGCTACGCTTCTATTTATTTATGTTGCTGCTTTTTTCTGAGTGTCCTTTTTTTACTAATTGTGTTGAACATGACAGTGCCCTCTCCATCCAAAAAGAAACATGTCCAATGGTGAGCGCGTTATACACACAGCTGTGAGTTTATAAATCATCTCTGAGAATATCAGCAAAGGCCGAGGAACAAAATAATTCCCAGCTGCAGTCTTGAGTCAGCCTTGCCTTCATCTATTCTCAAAACATCATGGTAATGACGACCAGAAAGCTGTTTTCAATCAAACAACACAGTCTGTACTTTGCCTCCGCCTTTCTGCCATTTCCTGCGTTTTTTCCACTTCTCAACTCATATAGCGGGATCATGAGTGGTAAAAACTAGATAAAATGTGCAGTCTGTGAGGATATGTTGGTTGATTAATGCCTGGATTTAACAGAAAGACTTGTGAGGTCATGCAATAAAGTTTGGGAGAAGAGAAGTCCCATAATCAAAGAGGAAGATTTCAGACAATGCAGTTGTTGTGTATCTCCACTTAAATGAAAAATATATAACAGCACAACATTTACATAAACGAGATAAAAGCACGCTAGTTGGTTGACTTTCCCTGAAATATATGCTTTCTTCCCACAGTGAAAACTAAAAATTCCCCTTTAATTGTATAATTAATCTAATTCAGACAACTGCTGCCTGAGATAAAGAGAACTTTTTGTTCTCTCAAGCGTTAGTCTAAGAACCTCCTAAAAACTGAGTGAATATCCAGTTAGTTACCACAGCCTGCAGAGAGACCCTATTGACACTCAACATTAATGTGTTTGAGTCATGATACTTGCAAAATCGACATCAACAGTATAAATTTGCCACATCAGGAACTGATTTGCTATTTGATACTTATAAGGACACAAAGGATGAGAATGCAACAGTGACCATGTTTTTAGGTAGAACAACTGACTGCCAAAATTGAAATTTCTCTAGATTTTCTCACAAGATCGTGCCATTGGACAAATGATGTTTTGATGAGAACATCTATGTTTCACCAAAATTATTTAATCAAAGGTTTAAATATAATCAACTTACAACTGCAAACAAAGTTTGGTAGTGTTAACAGGCTGATAAATATAGGTGTCATCAGCAAACAAGTGAAACTGATTACATAACTTTAAAGAATGGTGGCAACTTTATTTTAATTTGATGAGCGTTTAACCTGTCAGTTTCATGTCTGAGTAAGTTACTTTTATGTATAAACTAAAAAACAACAAAAAAAAAAGCACTGTAACTGTTAGAAAAAGTAAACCATTTTATGTAAAAGTCATAACAGCAATCTAACTCGATTAGACCTAATAACATTTTGACTCATTTTCCTCTTAGGACGACAAATACTGCTATTCTGTCACATACTATTGCCATCACAGAAAGGCTTCCTGTGATAATGGTGCCTTGAGGCATCAGCCACAGCAAGATTAACTAATGAATTGCAAATTTAGTGAGTTTCATTTATATAGCTCTTTTCTAGTCTTATTCTATATACTTAAAGCACTCACATCATCCATAAGTCACAATCACTAACCGAGCATGCATGTCTTTGGGACTGTGGGAGGAAACCCATGCAAGCACAGGGAGAACATGCAAACTCCGCACAGAAAGGCCCCAACTGGGATTTGAACAAGGAACCTTCTTGCTGTGAGGTGACCATGCTAAGCACTGTGCCGCCCATGGTTACTTTACTTGTTGTTTACTTTTGCTTTCATTTGCTGGTTAGGTTTAGGAACCAAGCATGCTGGAAAATTATGCTTATCTGGTATGATTTCAAAGGGTGTTTCCCTTGTGTCTTTCACAGCACCATTGCCAAAGGACACTTTTGGCCAGCGACTTTGACCAAATGGCCACATGTGACACAGACATTTTCAAAAATGGCAAGTCTGAACTAAAAACAGGTTATAAAAGCTGCAGCAGCATAAAGTTACACTGTAGCTGACAATAGATGTGGTTCACCTTAACAAGCTTATTATGTCAAACATCATCTTGCATGAGCAAAGAAAATGAAATTAGTTTATTAAATCAGGAAACACTGCAAGCCAACCAATTTTATACTGAGGAGATTCTTTCCTTTATAATATAATTTAATCAGTTTTCTCCTTTATGGTATAAGGTTCAGAACTAACCCTACAGTAATAATCAGGCCAGTAGTCTGCCCTCTATTATTTCAATTTTCATCCAAGAAACTTAAGAAAACAGTCATAAATTAAAGCTTCGATGTCAAAGTAAGTTTGAAAATACACCCAGCCCCCCTTGCTATCATTGCTATCATCAGTCCTTCCTCTTTTTTAAGGGAAAAGAACTTCTAAATTTTCATGCAGTCATAATTAACTGTGTAGATTTAGTTATCATCAGCATAGCAGCATAGGTGTATACATATTAAGGTTTCTTACATGACTTCATGTGAACATTGCTCGAGAGTTGTCTGCCATCTTGGATGCAATGCAGCCACCAGTTGCTAGGGAAAAATGCGTTTTCCCCGACTGGTTGGCAGTGGATCCTGGAGGTTGCTGGCTCTTGCTGGATGAAATCAGTTGCAAAGAAGGTGCTGCATCAAAAACCTCCTAGTGATTGCTTTGGTTATTAGCAGATTGCTAAAGTTGCCTGTAGTTTTTCATGTTTGTCTGCAAACACTCTCTAGCTACTAGCTGAGTGATAGTGCAACTTGAAAAAGTGTGATGCAAACTGGAAATGAATGACTGCAGCAATATGCTAGTGACCAAAGCAATCACAGGGAGGTTTTTTCCATCCAGTTGTGGAATATACATTTTTTTCCTAGCAACAGGTAGGTGTCAGGGGGTCACTGACAGGTCCATAGGCCTGTGTGACTGGGGCTTTTCCCAGCAATTGCCATCAACCTCCAGCAACCTCTTGCAACCAGTCGGGGAATATTAATTTCTCCCTAGCAACTGGTGGTTGTCAAATGGTAGCAGACTGGTCTCAAGACCTGTATGACTTACCTTGATCCTACATTGTCACCGACGTTAACATCATGTGGTTAGTGGTCACATGTCTGCAAAACCTCAATATAATTCCACTTTATTTTAGCAAAAGGAAATTAGAGCCCCCATAGGTAATGCTGGCTAGCTAGATTGGTTAGCAAGGTGCATCTGTGATTAAAAGTGGTATCAAGAGGGATGCTAATATTGGTTAGTTAAAAATAGGCTTAAAACAAAATGAACCTACCGGAGAACTGCTTACAGTGTCTATTAGTAAAACCAAATCCTGTGCTTACATTAAACAAGTAAGAGGAGGACGTGTTATTTTGTTATTTATTATGTTGATTTTGTACTTGAATAAAGTTAAAAACTTGAGTATAGCAGAAGAAAGATGATGATTTGAATGCAGATTACCTTGGATACACATCCCTCAACATCTTCTGTCTGGTATATATTCAGATGGCAGTCATTATCAATCAACAAACGTGGCGGGAACAAAATCCTGCAGGCAGCCAAAGTTTTATAAAAATTACCCCTCTCTCCTGTTTCAGGCACTTTTGTTTTTCTTTTCTATGCTCACTCTCTCACTCTGTGGGACCTCTCTTCTCTGAGACATCTGACCCAATGTTTTGGGCCTTTCAAGGTGCACTTATGTTGAGCCTTTTCTGTTGGATTTGATTTCTTTTGAAAATAAACTCTAGTACAATATACCTATTCTTAAAGGGGAACTACCATTTTAGCTTTCTCATGGTCCTACAATCACAGCTCCCTTGTGTAACTTTAAACAGTTTTGGTCAGCAGTTAGCTGCATTTCAGACAACTTGTATGTGTTATTACAGCAAATGATGCACTGTGTGTTTGACTGGGTTTATGTCTGAGTGTAGATTATAAAGACATAAATACAGGAGAGGATGTAGAAAGAAAAAGCATGCAAGCTTTACTGGGATAAAAGGCAAAGAAAGGAACTCAGCACTTTCTCATTACCCACAGATCACTCCCCTCCATACTTTAGTCTCAGCTATCCCCATTTCACTTGACAGCTCAGACCCCTGACCCATCACCATCCAAGACCCCAGGCAAAAACAAATGAGCTCACCTTCTCTCCTCTTCCCCATTTCTTTTGTCAGATTTAGGCCATGTGTGTTTAAGTTACCTCAAATATCAGCCAAAGGATCTGAACTGCACTACACCTCGAATCCCTGACTCTTTGACCCATGAAGGATATAATTTCCACCCCCTCTGTACATTTTTTAAATTTTTTTATTTAACCTTTATTTATACAGGTAGTCCCATTGAGACTCAATGTCTAATTTACAAGAGAGACCTGTTCATTTATGCCCCACAGTTCTTCCTCGGGTCCTCAAAGTCTTTCTTGTTCTGGACTGAAGTGTGTGCAAGCTTTTGTTCTTCACAAGCATATCTGGGTATGATAAATTCTTCCAGGTTGATAACAGTTCTTGAAATGTTGATCATGACTTCGCCATGTTGCCACATTGCCAATTTATGACCGTCCCTTCCAGTCCAAAACTTTATCTAAACCATTTCCTGAAAATGTAGAATTGACCACAGGACAAGAGGCTATTCCACACACTTTTCCACTGCATTAATGGACAAATTTGTTGTGATTAGTTCTCCGTGTTGGCTGTTGGATCACCTTTTATCAGGATTAGTCAGTGTCTGTGCTTGAGTCTGTACTGGTCATTTCTGGGGAGTAAAAAACCACAATGAGGGAAAAGTCTAAGTGCACCATGACTCACTCCTGTAGCACTTCACTTCAGTCATGCTGTACGGTATGTCTCCACTGGCTTTCTGTCTTGTGATGGCTGTGCAGTGTTTCCAGCTGCGAGTGAAATGAAAGGAAAGGCAAAGAGATATCCTACTTGTAATAAAAGTAAACAAACTGGCAGCACAGACTTTACAGATGTTGAAGGATGTTAAAAACACTCTCCAGATCTTTCCTTAACAGTCATTCAGCTGTTGGAGAAATTGTGTGCTGAGTTGCGAGCATGTGTGTAAATGACAAAAAAGACATGTTTGAGAAAAGCCTGCAATTATCGTAACCTAACGAGCTCTCATCTTGCTCTCCATCCTCAGTCTTTCCAAGCTGACCACATCTATCTCTCCCACCTCCTCCTCTTATCCTGTGTCTTGCGTTTTAGCTGCCAGACATAAATCAAGCGTCTGGAATGGAAACACTCACGTTACTGGTGTGCCACACATGTTAATATTTAAAGCCTTTTCCTCTTTTTTTCAACCCTTTTGCAGAGACAGCACCTGAAAAACACAAGAGAGGGAAACCGCTGGAAAGTGTGATTCAACTGACAACGTTTGCTCCCCCCCTACCCCACCCCACCCCATCCCCCACCACTCCCAAATCCCAAAAAACTCCAGCAGTTTAACAGAGTCACATCAGTGCATTAACCAGAGGAAAGGAGGAGCGAGACAGAAAGAGGGAGCGAGAGAGAGAAAGAAGAGGAGGTATGGTTTTGCTTGACCCGTGAGGCCGACAGAGGTGGAAAGAATGTGCTGTCCAGCCGGTGAACACATTAACATAGAGGGGGGGAAAAAAACTTCCTACAAGCAGCTTTCCCACCATCCCACACACCCCTTCACCCAGAGTTTACATGGAGGCAAGGAGGAAGGGGGAGAAGAGGAGTAAAGAGGAATGGGAGGAGGGGAAAGGAAATGCAAATTGCAGAGATGGAAAAGATACTCAGTGGCAATAGCTGCATAGTATATATAATGACAAAGAAAAAAAAATGCTAAAGATTCATTTCATGCAGTTGAAGGTGTCTCTGCACACGTTCCTGAGTCAGCTCTTTGCTGAGCCAAGCGTCTGCCTGCTGCAGTCTTCTATTGGCATGGAACTCTTCTAGCACAGAGTGCAATCAATTCTGTGTCTGCCTGGCTGCTGGGCTCCCACAGCAGCAGTAACAACAAATAGCAAGGTATGAAGTAAAGTCCCACAAGTGCCCCTTGTGGGACACGGCCACTTGTGGGACCTCCTGGTTTATAAACTAATGCGCCCCCAAAAAAACCCTATATACTGTGATATCTGCTTTAATTCAGTGTGTAGGCTAATGAGATCATATTTATCCTGCTTTAAGACTGCTAAGACCTCAGTCACATAGGCCTAGAGACTGGTTGGGGACCCTGGCAGCCTCTGGTGGCAAAGGAAAAATGTGTATTCCCCGATCAGTTGGCGAAAGGTTGCTGGAAGTTGCTGGCTGTCACTGTGTGAAATTGGTCGCAAAGAGGGTGCTGCACCAAAAACGTCTTGTGATTGTTTTATTTGCTACCAGACTTGTCTGCAAACACTGGCTAACCACTGAGCGGTTTTGGTTTCAGTGGAAAGGCACAACTTTTACTTTGCAGATGAATGCTCTCCGTTTCTGGTTTAGTGAGTAGCTGGCGAGTGTTTGAAGACAAGTCGGCATCATCCATACAAATTATGGGTAATGGTAGCAATCAACTAGTGACCAAAGCAATCTCACGGAGGTTTTTGTTGCAGCACCTTATGCTTTTTTGCAACCAGCTGGTTGGGATACATATTTCCCTAGTGACCAGTGGTTACCAGGGGGACCATTCGCTAGGCCTGTGTGACTGGGGGTTTAGCAACTGATTTCACAGCGACAATCTCCAGCAACCACTCACAACTGGCTGGGGAGTACTCATTTTTACCTACTGACTGGTGGTTGCAAGGCCGTCACCAACCAGTCTCTAGGGCTGTTTAACAGGGGTCTAAAATACCAGCTTACAGTGTTTTATTCAGCATGTCTTTTTTTAATGAACTAAGGAGCAGGAGTATGCTCTTATCTAATTTACTTCATAATTGCTAAAACAAAAGGTAAAAAAATTATTAAAATTATATTTTTGAGTAATTTAAATTAATCTTCATATTGCCCAGCCACTGTATGCACAGATTGCATGAGCCCAACTCACCACAGAGTCCTAAGAGATATGTATGTTAGGAATTCAATGTACAATATAATAGTAATATACATGGTGTGAACAAAAGAGTACTGAGAAGAAATCCACAAAAATCAAAAACCTTACCTGATTTAAATTTTTTCAATCTCACATGTCTTCCAGGGCCACACCCTGAACTACCTGAACAGGTCTCCAAGCTATCACCATTCAAACCTATGGCTAATTTAGATTCACCAATTAACCTAACCATATGTCTTTGGACTGTGGGAGGAAGCTAGAGTACCTGGAGAGAATCCATGCAGACACAGGGAGAACATACAAACTTCACACAGAAAGGCCGCAGCCAGTTGATAGATTTGAACCCAGGACCTTCTTGCTGTGAGAAGATGGTGCTAACCACCACACCACTGTGTGCCCTATTTCAAATTCATGGAGAAAGAAAATGTCAACTTCTTTCCAAACTGATCTAAATTACATGTGAAGGATCAGAGACTATGTCACTTTTTCCACCAATTATCTTTCAGTAGTCATACAACAAACTGCAATTAAGTAACATTTGGACAGTTGAGTCGTGTTACAGGCAGAACTGCAGAGCCGCCCCCCCCGACAACCCCACCCCTGGTCAACTCCTAGAAACTCCTTTACAACACTGCCAAAGTAACAAACTCCTACACACTGGCTCTTTAAGAATTTATTCAAGAGTTAGTGATAGGCCGAGTTATTGAACATGGAACTGAAAAATGGATGAGAAAATCTAGGGGCCTCAAGGAGATTTAAAACTGTTTGCATGCCAATACCTTACGTGACAGGAACGCTGTTTATGGAAAGACAAGGATTATTTTTGGCATTAATGCTTTGTGCAGCACAAAATTCTTTTGATCTCCATGGTATTTTGGTAAATCCAGGAATCTCGGGGGTGGGTATGTCAAAATATCAGCACATACAGTAAGCCTGACTGAGTTGTGCTAGTGAGAAAAAATGCTTTCCATAATTTGATCTAACACCTTTAAAAGTGAGGCAAATGCAAAAAGACCAGAAAGTAGAGTTATGTTCAACCAAAAAACAAACAATCAGAATTCTGAAATGTTGACAGCTGTGATGTTTCCTGTTGTCTCAGCAAATAGCAGGCCCACCCAGCCAGCATTACGTGTCTGTGTGACTTATGTGTCTTTGCCTAGAGTTACACACACGTGTGTACGTGTCAGGCCTCCTCTGGGGGTCTCTGGCCCTGGTAAAGGGCAGTTTATGGGGAACAGACCCACACCTGTTTGCATGTCTGCTGTTTCCAGAAGTACCCAATGGTCAACTTCCAACTCCAAGAAAGGAGACCCTTTTGAGTTCCCTGTGGAGCCAGCATTCTACTGGGGGGCCAATTTCTTGTCATGACCTCCCAGGAGGAGTGGCATCCAGTGTATCAGCTAAGAGTCCCTCTGGAGACATGGTATGAATTGGAGGCAGAGAGGAGGATTCCAGGAGGAGAACCAGGGAGGGGTCAGAGGGGTGCAGTCTGCCCAGGATATGGCTCCCTAAGCTGGGGATGACTCAGCTGCAAAACATCTCCTTCCAGGCAGAACATCCACGTCAGCACTCTCCCACAAGCCCATTGGGTCTTTTACTGACTTTCCATATTTGCAGGACTCACTTATTCTAAGCAATTTAGAGGATCTGTACCATGTGTTACTTTACAAGTTCATATCTGTGAAACAGATACTTACACTTTTAACATTGCTTTTTCTTGTCTTTGAGTATGCATAAGTGTATTAATCTGAGCTGGCATGGCTGAGAGTATGTGTAAATTTTCCTGGAAGTGTTGATAGCTGAGGGGAGAGGGCTCTAATGCCTTAAGCAGACTGTGGCTTCAGTAAACAAGGCCTTTCAGCCCCCTGATCTGCTCAGCCTTGCACCCCACAAGCAGCTTCCTGTCCTCCTGCAGGACCTTCTATGTAAACCCCCCACCCCAAACCTCATCAAACACACAAACACGCACAAACACACACACACTGGCTGTGGATCTAAGTTTTATAATCCTTCTTAATTTTGATCCCCATCTTCATTCCTTTGATACAAAGTCTGAACTTCAAATTATGAGTGCATGCTGTAGGGCTGCCAAAGGAGTTCAGTCTTTCCACCAAACAATTTCGCTGCTCTTTTTTTTATCATCCCACAGACATCTGAAGAGGACTTTTTAACAAATAATCTCAAGTGTGGAAATATTTGTAGTGTAGAGTAATCCCTTACACTCATCATTTTTTAATTCATAGAGGTGATTAATGTACTCATAATGATCAAAAGTTTATGTTTGAGTGCTGTATATTCCTTACCCTCAGTGGTTGCCACCTTGGCTCAGCCAGTACAAGTGGGATACCTTGTCATTGATGATAATGCAGGCTTTGCAGGTAAAAACACACATCACGTGTTACGACTTTGTTTAGTGTATACATATGTGTTAAATTGTTGTCCTCAATGTAGAAAATGCAGAAGAAATTGCAAAAGCTCACAAAATGTAGTAACTAATGCAGACAAACATTGCAAATGTCATTTCCATTGCACAACAAAAGCGTCTTTATATTGTAAGCTATATTCAAACCTAGTGTCTCACCATGCTTGTTTAAAACCAGGTGTTGCCAATTTTTGTTGTTTTTTCCAAACTAAAATAGGCAGAGAAAGAAAAAAATGCTTTTATTAGAACATAATTATGATTGGTGGACATTAATTGTGGAGGAAATCTTGTTTGACAGGATCTCCCTAACATATTTTTGTGGACATGTAACATGCGAACTTCCTTTCTCCAGTTATATAATAAAGTGTTTCATGAGAAAGGACACTAATGATGTTGTATTGTCTGGCTTTACAGCTAGCTGTAAAAAAGGCAGCTGAAGTTGAGGCTCATTAAGTGGTGCTATATACCATGTCCTGGAGCTGGGGAGAACTTGGGAGAGTGAGGGTGAAACATGTTTTCAACAGCCCACATCACACAATACAACTATGCAACCACAAAATGCCTATCGCTTTATGTCAGAGGTTGTAAGTGGGGTAAATTGGAAACAACACTGCTGCACAGATTTTGCAAGTTTGAGACAATTTCAGGCAATTACGCTAAAAGAATGTTTGCTTTCGACCAACAAGTATATCTTTTAGTGGCCTCAGTTTTTTTTTTTTATTAAAACATTACACTGCCACAGCTTTAATTTTTAATGGAAAAAAACCCCAGTGTATTGAATCAGGGCATTGCGCTCCTTAAATTTAATACAGCAAAGCTTTAAACACAAAATTTTAAGTACTTGTATCCACACTGTAAGAAAAGAAAGGAAAGCTTTCTGTATCAGAGTCATTTTTATGAATTTCTGTGCCAAATGCAGGAGGGTTGGTGCAGGGAGCGAAGGAAGTTAGGGACAAGAAGACAAAGCTAATATGAAAAGCTGACCCTCGCAGACCTGCTGTGCCCTGCCTCGACCTGAGGCTTTACTGGGGCAGGATGAGCTAGAGCATGTACAGCCTCTGGAATCCAAACATCCACCTCAGTTCAGACAGAAAAGGAGTCATTTGAGACATTGTAATGAAATCCATTCTCTCACGCCTTTTGCAGCAAGACAGAAGACATTTTCTAAGGTTGTGGTTTGTCCCACCTAAAAAAAGTTCTTCTTGGCAGCCCTGTGTTTCCATAAGTCAAATTTAATTTGATATCACCTGACACCTAAATTGAGCGTCACCTACCAAAGGCTGCGGCGCAAAACAAAACAGGCAGCATCCTGGCCACATCCATCCACTGAGAACATAGCTTCAGAACAGTGCTAGAGATGAGCATCCACAAGAGCATAATTTAAAGTCTCATTTGATTCCAGGAGCTAAAAGTAGTGGTAATGAAGCCTCAACCTCACACAGTTGTGGTGTTTCCCTGTTATTTGCTAAATTTGAAAAGCACATAAAGTACATGTTATTCTTCCAGATCTTTCCCACGAAGTTTGACTCTGAAATATTGTGAAGTATGAAATATTTTAGCAATCAGAGTTGACTAATTTGCTCAAATAAGACTGTGTAGGTTTTGCTTAATTTAATTTATTTGATAATGTGTGCAGTACAAAAAAAAAACCCAGCCTGTTCTCACCCCCAACTGTCATATAGTAATGGTTGGACCTCATGGTAGCGTGAGACAAAATTTGATGCATGGGTTCAACATGCAGGGTAGTCCATACATGCTGAATCATTTTGGTGGGGACCAAGGAATTTTCGAAAAATGGCTTTTTGAAGATGAAAGGAGTCTGGCTTATAATGTGTGGTTAACAAAGGAAAGTGGTGTTCTTTAACCCAAGCATAACCAAGTTTTGCTGGTTTGGAGCCTAAAGCTAACCAAAAAGAAAACCAAAAAATGAAAAGTGAAATATAGTATAGTATAATAGTCATCTGGGATGGGACTCAAACTCCTAGTGGTTGAAAATCCTGAGTCATGTTATCACATAATCACAGGAGTCTATGCAGTCTTGTGTAAAACTAAGTACACTCTGATTCAATAACTTGTAACACCATCTTCAGCAACAATAACTTGAAGTAATAATTTTCTGCATAACTTTATCAGTGTCTCACATTTTTTGTGGAAGAGTTCTGGTCCAGTCTTCTTTACAAGGTTGCCTCAGTTCATTGAGGTTTGCAGGCATTCCCTTATGCACAGCTTTCTTAAGGTCCCACCATAGCATTTCAATCGGCTTGAGGTCTGGACTTTGACTGGGCCATTGTAACACCTTGATTCTTTTGTTTTTGTGTTCTACATTTGCTGCTGTGTTTGGGATCATTGTCCTGCTGCATGACATTTTGGCCAGGCTTTAGCTGTCAGACAGATGGCCTCACATTTGTCTCTAGAATGCTTTGGTATACAGAGGAGTTCATGGTCAGCTCAGTGGCTGCAAGGTGCACAAGACCTGTGGCTGCAAAACAAGCCCAAATCATCACCCCTCCACCACCGTGCTTGAGAATTGGTATGAGGAGACTGTCCTGATATGCTGTGTTTGGTTTTTGCCAAATATGGTGCTGTGCATTATGGCCAAACATCTCCATTTTGGTCTCATCTGTCCAAAGGACATTGTTTCAGAGGTCTTCTGGTTTGTTCAAATGTAAATTTGAAAACCTAAGCTGTGCTGCCATGTCCCTTTTAGAAAGAAAAGGCTTTCTCCTGGCAACCCTTTCAAACAAGCCATTCTTGTTCAGTCTTTTTCTAATCATACTGTCACAAACTTTAACATTTAATAGGCTAACTGTGGCCTGTATAGTCTGAGATGTAGCTCTTGGGTTTTTTGCAGTTACAAATCTGAGCATTGCACAGTCTGACCTTAGGATGAATTTGCTGGGATGTCCACTCTTGGGAAGATTGTGGCATTGTGTTAACACATCTAAATGCTCCAGACCTGGAAATTGCTAAAACAAAGAGGTGCTCACACTTGCTGACGATCATCTAGTCAAGTGCATTTGATTATCAGCACCATGAATGTTGGAAAATGATGCTAAGCGGGAAGAAGAAACACACATTTCCTAGGCATGTAGCTAAACAGTTTATTTCCACTCACAGCTACTTTCACAACCATTGTGGCATGTTTACCCACTGTCTAAACCAAACTCTTTTCCTTTTTAAGGCTGCAATCCCTTTAAGCCAACTTTTTTGTGATTGGCTGCCCCTCCCAAACAAAAGCTTTGAACATCAGGTGGGTGGTGCAGAGCTATGTGCCTGAGATGATCATATAAGGAAAATCCACTGTTTCCAGCAGTTTAAAACCTGAGCTCTTGGTTCATAGGGATTATTTGTACATATGTAAGCTTTGGCCATTTTTAATATAAGCATATACCTATGTAACAGTATAATAAATGACAGAAAATGAGTAAACTCCACCTTTTCTGACTCTCATTCCCAGAATATAAGGAGCTCAGCACTTCCATCATCCAGGATATCACAGCAACTACTCTTCCATTCCTATCATTCATCTTTTATGCATTAGTGATGTGGGAATTTCTATTATTACCACTGCACTTAACTTCACTGAGAGGAAGTCTCGAGAAAATAACTACAAACTCTGGTAAAATACTGTTGTTTACATTTTTCTCTGGAACGACTCAAGGGCATGTGTGTTTCTTATCCCAGAGACTGGAGTCATCCTCCCTTTTATAGTGAACACCCACCCGCTCAAAGTATACACTCGTGAGATGAACCTCTGAGAAAATGAGTCTCCATCAAGCTGTGTCAGACATACTTAACGCTGCTTGATGGAGGCTCTCTTGGTCTGTCTGTCTGTAAGGATGTCTGTCTATCTGTTCCCTCTCTGTTTTTCCATGGTGTCACAGTCACACCACACTTCACTCTGATTGGACCAAATCTTGCTGACAGAAGGATATTGGATCATGGTCACAGTAAATGACAATTCTGTCATCCAAGACAGAAATGGAAGCAAAACCAAGCTTCAGGATGGGTTACACAGTGATGAGAGGGAAGGAAAATAAGGGCAGAAACATTACAAATGAGAGGTGAGAGAAGTGGGGAAGAGGGATCTAGAAGAGAGGGGCTGTAAAATCAGGAAAAGAAAAAAGAAGTGAGCGAGGGAAGGAGTGGAGAAAGAAAAAAGTGACGGAAAGTTAAAACGTGGGAGCTGTGAGAACGTGAGGCAGGCGGAGCAGAGAGTGATGCAAATGGGTGGGATGGAATTTGCTCAAAAGCAGGAGCCAAGGCAAATGTGCAGCTGTCAAGGACTTTTGTTCTCTTTAAAAACATCTTTTGCTCTTTGTGCAGCTTGTTTCAACACACCAATGGTGAAAAATGTAAAAGAAAGAGGAAAAGAAAAAAAGGAAGCAGGCGCAATGGAAACAGAGGTAGATTCCTTAATACTGAATGAAGAACAACCAAATAGAACAAGTCAGGCCAGTAAAAATGAGAAACAGAGAAGCAAAGTGGGGATCAATAAGTTTCAAAGAAACTAGAGCTGTGGAGGGGAAAGTTGGTAGAGTTGTGTACAAAAGTCAAAGTGAAAAGATCAAAATAGCAGAGGGGAAACAAGGAAAAAAGGAAAGGAGGAGAAGAATTAATAGCATTTTTTCAGTGCACCATGTATCCCTCACCCTCCCTGTGGACCCAGGGCCAGCGCACATGTCAGAACACCAGTGCGCATATGTTTCTACTATTACACGATAGGCTGTGGAGAAAATATAGGAAAACTGTATCTGTGTGTGCATTGGGAGGGGGCAGGAAAATAAAGGGGGTGGAGTAATATCGACAAAGCAGCCTTTCCAACAATGAGCTCCACCTTCATGTGCTTGAACTTTTCCAGTCATGGCCCATTAGCCCCGCCCTGTCCCACCTCCTCCCTGCCTATTGCTTTTTCTCTTACTGAACAGTGACGGTGTAATCTCAGAATGAGCCAGATCCATCTACAGCGTTGCTTCCTTTTCAGTTGTAGATCATAGCAACTCACTTCCAGCTGTCTAAAGATAAAAACAAATCAGTTAAAGGGACATTTCTCTAACAACATGCAGCATTTAAGTGAAACTTTAGTGGTAATTTAAATTTTCAGTTAGATGTCAAATCACCATTCATAAGTCATTATGCATTAACAGTGTGAACCAGAGGTGGGGACAACATGGTGATGTCATAACATGAAAGACTGTCTGGTATGTTGCGGCTGCCTGCGTGTTTGTGCCGTGATGCTAATGTTTGGTTGTTAAGCCAGCAAGCATTTTATGGTAATGGAAGGAAGAGAGAATCACCAAGGTGCTGCCATGATGTGACCCAATGAGGTCATCTGTAACCTTCAAAATGGTAATGATTGTGTTAGGGGGGGTTTAAATGTGCAATATGTAATATAATTTCATCCCTGATTCCAATTAGGGCTTTGTGACCTATTATTTTCTCACCTCTGCATAGCAACACACCTTCTAACATGGCAAAATTACCCACTGAAAGCAAGGGCAAGGAGACAAGGATCAAAGCCCTTCTAGAAGCAAGTGTTGTCACTTGGAAGCCATGTTTATAATGCACGCGGGCAGTTATTTGGGCAGTTATTTTGAAGCATTATCTAAATCAACTATATGTGTGGAATCATTAAGTTTTTTTCCCTTGGAAATTATACTTCTACCACTGCTGTTTGCTGTTATGGAATTTTTCCATAGATTTCGATTCATGGTTCTTTGACTGCCATGTCTCTAGCTTCTAATGCCTCTGTAGAGTTGTAGCGGCAAAGACGATGAGTTAAAGTTATGTTAGAGTAAGTTAAGAGTAAGTTACTTCGTTTGCAATGGTGCCTGAAGTATGGGGGAGGAATTAAAGAGTCACTGGCCCCCTATTTTACTCCCCAAATCCTCACTATTTACACATAGGGAAAAATGAAGCAGGCAAACATTAAATTGGGAGAATATTTACATTTTAGTTATATTTTTCCCCCCACCTAAATAAAGTTAAGTATGTTACCTGGATCTTTTTCTTTCTTTTTTATGAGAGATGAGAGCTCTCATGATGCTACAGTTTAAAAACTTTGCATTACTCACCAGCAATTGTGTTTTTTAAATCACAGCATGAAGGGCCCATTATACTCATCCTCATGAATGGCGGTGCACCCCAAAAGTGATGTCACCAAACCTGATGCAAGCCCCGCTTTGGTGTTGTCGCCTGGTTGTACACAATTCAATTTTTGTAACCTAGCCAGGTTGAAGACACAAGTGTACACTCATGTTAGTTCTTCTTTCAGTGATATATCTGTGCAGATATTCCCAAATTACACAGAGGGAGATGCTGCAACAGCTTCAAAAGATGAGATTTCATGGAGAAATCTTCTTCTACTCCTATACCAGCGCTAATGCAGAGGTTTTGTCTGAGTAGCGACACCTATCATTCAGGAGAATACACCAAAGAGTATGCCGAACCGTCAGTGCTGGTAAATGGTGACACAGCTGTGGTGACATCGCAGTTGGCACTTCTAAGGAAGTTTGCACTTAATACAATTTTGACCATACTGTGAAAAGACTTTTTACATTTTTTGCCTCTGAAATGAATTGTCCCTGCATCTTTTAGTCCAGCAGATACACAAAAGTGTAGTATTCGCTTTCTTTTTAGCTGTCTTTTGGTCTCCACTAAATGATGAGGGGAATAGTTGTTAACTTTTGCACTTAGGTGCTGAGAAGTTAGTGCACATTGCTATAAGCTTTTTCTCACATTTGCCTACTACTAAAAATACACTACAAAAGACTAAAGCAGTAAGTTAATGAGTACACAGATCCCTGGTAATACACTCTGACTGTGCTCACTGCATTCATATTAAATGTCCTTTGTTAAATATCTCTAAAATATATTTAGAGCAACTGTAAGTGAAATAAAGTGGCATTTTTATTTCATTACGTTGTCTTATCTTTCATAATGCCTTACTTATATTGTTTGTGTGTGTTAAATCATTAGTAACAGCTGATCTTTAAACTGGGAAGGTACATGTTTCAAACGCTTTGAATGTTTGAATACCCCAGAGGCACGGGAGAGGAAACACTTTGTTCCATCCACACATGGTTGATGAGCCTGTCAAACAAACTGTGTGTGGGACCAATAATATATGAAAGAGAGAATATGAGACAGAAAGAAAGAAAGAGTGATGAGTTTATATTCTTGCACTGTAGGCATTTGTGTCTTTATGTCTGTGTTTTCAAAATTTGTTCAAATATAACATGTGTGTTTGTGTGTGAATATCTGAGAGGGGTAGAGTGACAGATTGACATTAAAAGGAGGGAAGAGTTACATGTGTCCCAT
>VUQS01031929.1:90011-100291 GCA_015108495.1 Heterochromis multidens | reverse complement strand
AGTTATCAAGCTTTTCATGTCTTAAGCAATGCCAGAAAATCCAAAGTATTTTTTTTTTTCAATCAGTTTTTTTTTTTTTTTTTTTTTTTTTTTTTTGGTTTTTTTTTTTTTTTATTTTTTTTTTTTTTTTTTTTTTTGGCTCTTGAGGCCTTAGATCATTTTAATATGGCCTAATTCTCTAACAGAATAAAATAACTTCATAAGTGTTTCATAAATAATACCATATTTATCACTATCCTCAGCTTTCCTCAACTTTCCTGTGGAGTATGTCAAATTTTGAAATTATTTGTCCATTTTCAGATGAGGACAACAAATCTGAAAAATAAATAAATGTTATATACATTACTGTGCTTGAGCCACCCTTCATTTCTTTATATTTTGCTAGGAAAATGGGAAATAGGTGCAGTGATTTATGGAAATGTGCAAACATACATGGGAATGCACTAAGTATAGAAAGCAAAAACATTTTGTAGAATTTCTAACAAGCTTGAAAGTCAATATTTGGTATGACCACCTTTATTCTTTAACACAACCTGAACTTTCTTAAGAAAGCTTTCTTGTAATTTCTTTAAGTAGTCTTTAGGAATAGTTCTCCAGGCTTCCTGAAGGACATTCCAAAACTCTTCTTTTGATGTTAGCAACCTTTTCTTCTGTTCTGTGTTAAAATGATCCCACACTGCTTCAGTAATGTTGATGTCAAGCTCTGCCATCAATCCACACCTGATAGTGTTCCTTTTAGTGTTTTTCTATCCAGGTATGCTTTTACTGCATTTGCAGTGTGCTTGGGATCATTGTCATGCTGAAAAATGAGTCAGATGATTTCCAGATGGTATTGCATGGTTGATCAAAATCTGACAGCACTTTTCTGCTTTCATAATTCCATAATTTTTAGTAAGATCCTCAACACCAATGGCTGAAATGCAGCCCCAAACCATGACAGACCCTCCAGTGTGCTTTACAGATTGCTATAAACACTCACCACTATACCTCTCACTCCATAAGACCTGTTGCCACTGATTTTCAGTCCAGTTCTTGTGTAATTTGGCATAGCTCAGTCTTTACTCCCTGTTTCCATTCCTTAAGAATGGTTTCTTGGCAGCTACCCTTACACTGAGACCCTTTCTGATGAGGCTTAGGCAAAAAATAGAAAAGTAGATACATCAACTGAAGGTCCAGATTCAGAGTTCTCAGGTCCTGTTTCAGGTCTTTGCTGGATTTTTTTCCTATTTCTTAAGGACATGACTTCCAGATAGTGTTCATCAACTGCAGATAATTTTTTAGGCCTGCCACTTATTCTTTTGTCCTCCACTTGTCCAGTTTCCTGCACATCATGCTAACTATTGCTCACAACCACTTAAAAAACAAACAAACAAATAAAAAACAAACAAAAAAACAAAACAAAACAACAGCAAAAAAAGTCCTACTCCTTGGAAACAAAAAGTAGCACAAGGTGCCCATTTGTACTACTTCTGTGGTCTTTCTAGTTTCAGAAATATTATATTATTACATGCCTTTTGACATTTTTTTTCATAGATCAATAAAGAAAATTCTACACATGCATCATCAACCACCCCACCCCCAACCCCACCCAATCCCCTAAGGGAATAGCTGAGGAACAGCTGTTGGTAAATATCATTATAATACTGCATGCTTTATTGTTGCTTTAATGGTGAAATATCAGATGTCCTGGCTCAAAAGACATTAACATTTAGAACAATCAATATAAGTTGTATATTTTACGAGAGACATTTTCAAGCTGATAGAGGAACTTGCAAGGATGCCTGAGGTGTCATTCATTAAGGGATGCTGTAAAGATCACTGTGATTTGTTAGCTTTTGAAGAGAATGTGATCTTTCCATGGACTTCTCATGTTTTTTTAATCAGGCTTGCATTACTTGGAGTAGCATATATAATGTAGTACAGTAGATGAAGGACATTTTATGCAAACACATTGACAAAGTCAAAGTCTCCTGAGTTTGTGTTTGCTATAAAGTTATATTATTTAAAAAATTCATATGCTGAACAATCAGGAGGCAGTAGATTTATATTCAAATAGCAGCAGCATCAATGAAATTAAAATTAAATTACCATCTCTTTGTTTTACATCAATAGGAATGTCAGTGTAACCTTTTTAATAAATTATAGTAAAAGGTGCAGCACTTTCAGTGACAGATCATTGCATTTTCCTTTTTTTTCTGTATCTAATTTCCATTTGTAAAAATACAATATGTTCACACAGTTCCCCAGAACATAAAAGTAATAGAAGGCACAGAAGGGAGAGAAAAAAAAAAAAACCCCACCTCAACTCCAGACCAATTTCAAAAATTAAAATTGTGCCTTTGAGGTGCAAATGCTCAAACAATATTCTTCATGTTGGATCTAAATTGCTAATGTACACAGTATATAAGCCCAGTGTGTCCCTTTCAAGACTGGGTATCTTGGAGACATGAATCTGATGGTGTTGGTGTTGATCAAAGAGCCCGGCTATGTCATTCCTCTCCCCTAGAGATGGAGGACACATTTAGATGCATTGAAACGTTTTCTTTTCTTGTGGAATGTTTATATTGTTTAATAACTCCCACTTTGTACTCCCACCAGAGTTCAAGGATAGAGAAATGATAAATAGCATCTGAGTAAATAATTAACAAATAAATAGAAAATTTACCATAGCAGCAATATGGAACATGAAACATGCTACAAAGTAAGCATTTGCATATATTGGAAACATAAATAGAACATGCTGCAGAGTGTGCTAATCAGAAACAGAAAAAAAAAAAAAACTATATTCATGCACAGAAACAATCATTTTAAATTGAGGAAGTGTTCCTATGACAGCAAACTGCTCCTTTTGATCCCATATGGGGTAGCACCTTGATAGACCAACTATATGGATTAATAGCACTAGTTACAACACAGCCTTAGGCCCCCTATATCTACGTTAATAGAGCCTATCCATTCCTGTCAGCTACTGGGGACTGATGGAATTGCAGGGGTGGCTGTGTATCCACACAGCAAGTCATAGTCGTCAGATATCGCTTGAGCTGCATGACTGCAATTGATGTGTAAAACTAAATTCATTGTACTGAGCTTTATCAGACAAATTTAGATAATTTTTGTATGAAAGGGGTCTCACACTCTTTGTCTCCCACCGTCTGTTATGTCCCAGACAAATTGAAGGACTTCTCATTGCAGATTGCTTGTCTTCATTTTCGGTTAGGTGGCCAGCGCGCGCACACACACACACACACACACACACACACACACACATATACCTTTTGAAGTCCAAACTGCCTGAATGAAGCATTTGTCTCAATGTGCCATTTTTACAAGAACAAGGACTGAGGACAAAGAAAACCTGTGTTCCTGTCATAATCTATCATGTCGCAACTGTATACCCTTACAATACAATGTCTTAAGAAAGAAAAGCTGTAAACAACATGAAGCTTAACAGTGATTAACAGCTTTTTCAGCCACACATATTTTAGCCTGAGCCAGAGGTGGAGAGCCTTCATCGCTATTCTACATGCCCGGTGGCAATCTGGGCATTTACATTTTAACTTTAACGTATTTTTGGAACAATATAATTGTCTGCCACAAACCAGATCATGCTATTTTCTATTGATGTTCTGGGTTGAAATTTGTATGCTTAGAACAGCTTAAATTTAAAGTTTAGTTTTAAAAGTTATGCTCAAAAGCTATGTACATTTTGATGACTGCTCAGCTTTCACCTGCTATTAGAAAATGCGTGTTGGAGTAAAATACAAACCATAGATGATTAATATAAACCCAACACATGACTCCAGTCAACACTGATTAGCATAAGATTTGTGAATCAAAATGTTTTTCATATTTCACACCCATTAATTATTATGACTGTTACAGTAATACCATTCTTGTTACAGTAATTTCAGTAATTCCATCACTGTTACAGTAATTCCATTCTGACAGCAAGTTGTTTATGTTGTGATGATAAGATGAGGCAGTATTAAAAGATTTACTGTTAGCTAAAAGATTGAAAAAAACAAAACAAAACAGGACTACTACTGGGGGGCTTCTTTCAAGTAACATGAACAATGTGACGATTTTGATCATGGTAAACTAACTAACTCCCCCAGTTGTATCTACAAAAATCCCAATTAAAACTGTAACACTTCATTGCTGTTACAGTGTAGCATCTTGACAGAAAATAAGGACACCTTGAAAGAAAAAAGCAGAAGACAATATTCACTTCTGTCAAGTTGCATATTTCTCCCTCTACAGCTAATAATGACAAGGTTGCTCTTTGATGCAGGCAAGACAGTTTTTCATTTTCTACTGCCTTCAAATTCGAGGTATTTAATCCTCACTGGAAATGCCAAGCTTTGAGGATGTTACCCCAACTGTTCTTCAGAGTTCAGTGCCTCAGGAGAGCAAAGCAAATATGAAAAACAAAGTGTTAGAAATTATTTCCTTCTTGTTGTTATGGGTTCAGCTCTTGTTTTCTCAAAAGTTGGAAGCTGGAAGCTTGTGCTCACCTCGCGGTGTGAACGTGACTCACATCCACAGCTGGGTGTGAGGAGAATCCAGAATGAGGAGGACCTTCACCCTCTCCAATGATTGAGGAGGTGCATAGTCAGGGGAAAAGTATAAGCACATCAGTGAGTCACCATCACATATGTCCATACTCCCATACACACACACACACACACACACAAACACACACACGCACACAAACAGCTGGTATGCATGCACTCACATTTACACATCCCCTCACCAAAAGACAAAACAGACAAATATTAAGTCCTGAACATTACCAAAGCATAGCAGTCACCAGAATGGCAAACAGTAAAGGAAAGCCTTGCACAAGCCCTTTCACATGCATTCTCTCAAAAAAGTATGCATGCAGCATTTTCTCCACAACATTCTTATCTACTTTTGAACAATAGTGCACTTTCTCTGTGTGACAAACTTGAGGTTTCCTGCATAGTGTATGAGTACTTAAGAGGCTGAGGGTACAGTGACTGTGAGGATTATCCCAGTACACTGAGAAATGTTTCATGGCCCTTCCTGAAAATGCCATTCAAGTTAAAAGCCTTTCTTCAGCTTGAAGAACCATGTGAACGACAGTTTAGAATTAACAAAGAGAAAACATGTTTCCAATACTTTCAAGGCTTTCCATGAGCCTTACAACCAAAGATACAGTTTATGATAGCTACCACAATCGTTGCCTCATAGCCAAATTTTGTGTGTAATGATGATTTGAAATTAGATCAATCAGTCTTGTATACCCACTGTAATGGCCAATGAGGCTTTGATTTAAGAGCTGTAATTGGTTTCCACTAGGACACAATGTCAGTTTTTTATTCCCAAGTAGCCTGTGTGTACAGTTTAAGGACATGGCTTCTTGTCACAAGTGCAGGCTTGACTGGACAGGGAAGACGATATCCACTGGAGACACAGCAGCTCTTCTGGCACGGCTCTCTGTCTGTAATGGCCTCCATTCACAGGCTCTTCATGAAAGGTTTTACATGGGAACTCCAAAGGCTAATTGGCCCATGGAGATCAGGCTTATTGTTAGTTCTGCATGGCTTCCAGCAGTCATGGCTGCCATATGAGTGCCTAATCACCACAGGGCTCCACACCTGACTAAACAAAAGAACGCTTTTCTTAATTCTTAAAAAAGTGTCTCTCATACCCTTATCTCTCCTCTTCTTGCCCCACCTACTTTCTCCCTTTCCCCTGTCTCTTATGTCTAAGGTTATATAACATGTCAGGAATTAATGTATTAATACCTATGGATTTATTTTTAATTAAACCTACACTATGCATGAATGCATATATCAATCATGAAATGATTTCACTAAAAGCCCCAGAGGTCAAAGCTGCTTGTGCACTCTGAGAATTGTTAGCACATGAAAACTTCAAAATTGGTTAGTGCTTACTAAGAGACAGGAAATGTAAACATCTGTTATGAAAGTTTTTGCCAACAAAAGGTGTCTGTCTTTTTATCTTGGATTTTTCTAAATAGGTGTACCAATGGATAGCAGACAGAACTCACTTTGTTATGTCACACAGAGTTGCATTACAGACATGTTGACAGACATGAGTTGCATTACCTCTGATCATCTTAGTTAAGACGAGTTGGCATAGCATGCTATGGAAACAGTTTTTCCTACACTCAAAAACAGACTTGACTCAAAAACAGTGAAATTCCTTAGAGGTTTAAGTTTAAATCCCTGAATGCATAAATGCATAAAATGCATAAATATCAAAGGTTTTCAAAAATGTCATTGAGCTTTAATATCCTTGTCTGTCATTTTGATTTGAATACACACCTGATTGCTCCAGGCTGATAAAGCATTAAAGTGCCACAGGGCTCACATTGTAAAGACACTTAAGCCTGCATGAGCTCTGTTTCTGAAGTGGATAGAAGGATGTTTTGTGTGCTGATGTGCCATTAGAATTTTTGAAATGCCTGACATTTGAAAGGGTAAAAATTTACTTTTTTAAAAAATATATTATGAACCATTGTTGGTTGGACTAACTTAATACATGTGAAAACAGAGTATATAAAAGAAAGCATATGAGCTATTTTGCTCTGATCTTATATCTGATTAGTATTGTTGAACTTCAGAACTTCAAACTAAAAATCTGCAGAAAAACTATGGCCTCATATTACCATATGCGAGAAGTATTGGTGTTGGTACTACCTACTAGCACATGAATGAGGCTCCTTACTAATTAATGAGAGTTTTGTTGTTTTCATACTGCATGTTATTAGACTAGAAGACATGCAAGAGACAGGAGTCTTCCTGAGCAGTTAAGGAGCTCATTATGATATGAGGCTCCACTTAGAAAGGATACAGACATCCTACAGGGAAAGGCATGTTTAGTCCATCTTTAAGTATTGATGACTCACTCACTAACACCATTGATCCATGTATAATTCAATCAGCACTCCTCTGATATTTAATCATTAATTATTCCCAATGTTCCTTAAAAGAAAATCTTAAAGGTGACAAGTAGCAGATAATAGGTAGTTTTTGACAGTATTTATTTATTTATTTATTTCAAACTAATGAGAAAAGGAATTAAAATTTCTGTTTTTTGTTGCTTGCAAAAGTGGAGTAATAAGATATCTGCTTTAGGAGAATTTTGTAGTCCTCATTTTGTAAGATGTTTTAAGACAAGACATTATACTGGTAGAGAAAATGTGAAGGTATAAAAATTCTCCTCATCCTTTTCCATCTGTTTGATCTTATGCTTGTTGGCTTGACTTTTATTAACAGCAGCTGTAGCACTGCTGTATGGCTTGCTATGAGCAGCCTGAGATTGCAGTTTAAATGAAGACTGTAGGACAGAGAATAGACAGTGAATGGTCAAAACCACCATAGTCTATGTGCCTCAATTAGATTCAGTCAGACATACAAAAATGAAAAAGCCAAACAGTATGAGACATTCCTCCGCTCTGCTAAGCACAACTTCTCTGGAAGAAATAATCAGGTTCTGTTGTATAACTCTAGCATCTAAACTAATTGGAGATTAATACAAATACTACTTAAATTTTTTTTCCACAAACAAAGAAAAAAAATATTCAAGAAGACCTACTACTGAATCCTCATCAAGTCCAAATAATTAGTGACCTAATTGGTTTTACTGAACAATAGTGCCAGAAAATTACTTGAACTTGATTTAACAAGAACATTTAATGAACGACAAAGGGGATTAATGCAATTCAAAAACAATGCCTTAAAAATTATATTAAGAAGTGGTTTTTCATCTGAACTATCCAGTCATTTTATTAATGAGTGAGATGGGTAACCTATATATGGTAGAGAACAACACTTTTGGGGTTTTTTCTTCATTTCAGATAATGATTATAATCCTCTCAATAACACTAGTGGGTATTTTGTAAAAACAGTTATCAATATTACTATTCTGAACAAATTCAAGCCATATTAAGATAATAACTTTAGTATGCAAGTGCTATTTCACTATTAGTGTACTCATGTCTCTTTTCTTTTGTGGCATCACTTTTGAAGGAGATGCAATTCCACAAATTGTAAAAAGCACAAAAATGATTATCAATAAAGGCGTAAAATATCTTAAAGTATGGCTTATTTTTACTGAACACAACATAGGCCTCTTACACAATGCAAGGACTACATAGCAGCTTGAAAAAAAAGGTCACAATACTATTTATACATTTTCACAATAGTTTGATGCCAAACCAGCATGGTGTATTATCAGTTGTGTTTGCCCAATGCTAAGTACACAGCCAGTGGTCTATCAGATGGGAACGCATATTCAGTGATTAACTGATCTACCACTGCTGGTGCCCATTTCCTCACAGATGAAAAAGCCTGTTAAACCTATTTCCTGCTTTTAGATAGAATGAAAAATTGTCACTTTTAATAGATAGGCCTATTTTAATCTCCCATATTAATACTTTAGTATGCAGGATATTATTGTTCTGTACCAATGACTATAATTAGTTTTGTTTAATAATCTCTGTCAATCCTGAAATTGCTCACTTGCTTGGTTCCACATCTTGCTAGGAAGATCATTAATTTTAGAATCTTTATAGCAAAGGGAGACAAAGATTAACCATGAATAGGTAAAATGGTGAAATAATATTTTAGGCTTGGAATATATGGCATATACATTAGCTGTGTCATTATTTATTTTTGTTTTATTGATTTGTTTATTTATTTTTTATGTTATAGTTGCTGTCCATGCTGTTTTTTTAACATTAGCATATACTGTATGCATGATCCAGAAATTATTGTCTCTCATGACAAAAATTACAAAATAAATGTGAAGACAATGATTGCATTGCACTGCTGTGAATTTTTAATTAGTAAATATGACTTTTTCACTGCATCTGAAATAGGATTTACCATTTCATGATTTAATTTTACATTTTTTCTCTTTCACAGTAGAAAATTTGGAAATTTGTGTTTGTAGCTTCTTAAATCTTACATTTTTACTTTACATTTTAAGTTTAGTCCAATGTAATTCCCAACAATACATTCACCATTTTTTTTAAAAAAAGAGTCTGTGCATTTAAAAAAAACCTAGTGTTAGTAGGTTGTAAGAATCCCTTTTGTAGTTTGTGATCTATAAATCTCAATTCAGTGAGTGTTTAGTAGGGAAAAGTCACAGACCAAAACAGAAAAGCATTTGGACATTTGCTTATTTTATCATGCACGAATAGTCAGCTGACTGAAATGATAAAGGTTACAATGCTCATGACCTAAAAAAAAAAGGTTCACAAATATACTGAGGCGTTATGCAGCTTGTAAGCTCAGCTTTTATGTTATAACACTGCCACTCTCCATCATTAATCATTAAATCCAAGCCACATTTATTAACATTTTTCTCTCCTTGTAATGTCATTGGAAATTATTAATTTATTAAGAGTCAATGGGGAATTATTTAAACATGTTCTGAGAACAGAAGGCAAAGAACACATAATTGTAATATTAAAAGTCACATTTATAGTCATAGTTAAGGTATGAAACCATGACAGCAATTGTCAGTCAATGACAGGACTAAGATGGAAGAATAAGCCAATAATCATATATGTAGTCTGACAGGAAAAAAATGGTACATGGAGTTTTTATAGTTTACAGTACTCGACCTGTGTATGCATTAGAACTTACGCACAATTGCTGCAAACAATTGCAAGCTAAGATCCAATAGTCCTCAACATTTCCACATGACAGCATCAACACACTTCCACTGTGTCTCGCTGCCTACCTCTCTCCTCAATGGCAAAGTCAAAATGGCAAAGCCTTCCAATCACATTACTGTATACCCAGGAACATTTAAATGCTAATGTTATAAGCTCACATGCCTAATATGATAAGCTGACAAGCTTATTATAAGCTCTGAAGTTTTAAGAGTTCCTTCCATTAGTTATCACAGGAGGCATAAAATTGCATCGCTGCTCTGTGCCAGAAGGTATGGAGTTAAATTCTCCTGCAGAAGAGATTATTTTGGCAGGCTTCTGACAGCACTATACAGTGGCAGGATTGTACATAATGGTTTGTCAAGAGACAGAGGTGCACAGGGAGTGGCTTGAGCTAGATATGTATGTCGGTGCACACATGTTTCTTTCTCTCTCCTGGCTTGTTTAGGACAGAATATATGGCTATATAGAAGATAGATGCAGATAGTTATAGAGGATGAGAGCTGCACCAGGACAGCATTTTCTTTCTTTCTTTCTTTCTTTCTTTTTTTTTTTTTTTTTTTTTTTTTTTCTCATTTTTTTTTTTTTTTTTTTAATTTTTTTATTT
>VUQS01031929.1:78149-89991 GCA_015108495.1 Heterochromis multidens | reverse complement strand
TGTCCCATTTCTTTGCCTCGAGAAACTCTTGTTGGGGTTTTTTTTTTTTTTTTTTTTTTTTTTTTTTTTTTTTTTTTTTTTTTTTTTTTTTTTTTTTTTTTTTTTTTTTTTTTTTTTTTTTTTTTTTTTTTTTTACACAATAAGTGCTGATAATCTATAAAGCTGATCACAGTGTACCATTATGCAATGTGGACCACAGCACAAAACAAATACTGTAGTAAGTCCAACATGTTATTTTTAGGCCAATGAAAGACAAATGACAGTATTCAGATACATTTTAATCCATCCCCAATTAAGATCAATCTGCTAGAATTTTCACAAAAAAATCAGACTTACAAATTCTTCGTTTTAAGATAATGTTCATCAAACAAAAACACCAAACATTGCATGCACTATGTATTATAGAAACGGCATTTAAGCTCTTCTGCATTCTATTCAAAACTGTAATTTTATGGCATTTTGAACACATGGCATGTAGTGATTTCCCAGGACATCTAGCAAACTCAGTTGTCAAACTGGTTTCCCTAATACATTTAAAAATGATGAAACAATAGAACTTGCATGGAAGGAAAATCAATCCTGGGAGAGGTGTGGAATCTGAAATGCTATTAGATCCTTAAACATCACACTTTATGAACTACAATATGATACACACTCATGGCGCGGATTTAAAAATGGCACCTCATGTTTCACTCATGTTTATCAGCCATTTGATGATGCAGGTTAGTTATTGTCTGTTCACAAAGCTTTTTCTTTAGTGAAATCTATTAGGATTCTGGCAAAATCCCGAAACAGTTGCAAAGTCTAGATCTCAAGAGGAAGGCTTGTAATTTCCCATGATTCAATTGAGCCATTTACATTTGGGGTATTTACATTTTAATCAGGTCCTCTGTTCCACAGCAGTCCCATTGATTAACCTTATCATTGGATGATATACTTTAGACACATTATGAACGGCAGGATGTGAACGACTGGCGTGGGCCTTGCTCCATGAACATTTGCCGGTCTCAATTAGTCAGTGATACTGCATCTGAGTAACAGCTGGCAGCTTCTGTCTGTCTAATCTCTCACTGCAGCTGTGCTGGAACAGGCAACATGCTAGCCTAATTAGCCATGCTGTCTCCATGGGAAAATGAAGGCTTGGGGTCCTAGATCAATGTTGCCACCCCTTATTCACTCTCTTCCTCCGCCATGTATAAATAAAAATGCCCAGAGCCTCCCTCACTGAAAAACACAATAAAAAGTCATTTATGGAGCTAATTTCCTGCCAAAAGTTAACAAACGAAAAACACATTTTATAAATGCACTATGATTCACTAACAAATATGCTGTGATTTAAAAATACAAAACACCATTAACATATGAATGCATTTTGTTTTTGCAAAAAGGGACAGCCATCATGTTAGCTTAAAGGCATATCTAAACAACTCTTCAAGCTTTTAGCTTAAAGAAATGTTTAGAAATATGGTAAAATTAGACACATCATGATTTAACATTGATTCAAATACTAGATTACTTCTTCACATTTTCAAGGTACTGATGTGTTTACCACAACAAGAACACTAATAGCAGAATATTGATTACTGTCAAACCTGTTAGATAGTCAGAAATGATGCTGTTGTGAATGGAGATTATAAATATAACTATGATATAAATATGTTACAAAATAAAGAACTAAATTACACCTTGAATATACTGATATATTGATAGCTTGAGGTATAGTTGTAGTTACATTAACTTACCAGCAGATATTTCCTCAGGTCTGAACACTGAGAATTTTGATGTTGACAGTATTTTGACCACTATTACACAAGCTTTAAGCTGTTTAGTATGTTTAGAGTTCTTTCTGCTTCTAGAAGGAAAATGATGCATGCTTTTTTGAGTATACTTAAAGACTTATAGTACCAGGGTCTACAGGTAATGAAAAAAGGTGTTCTGAAAAGCCATATCACATATACAAATTAAAGGGTAACATAGTGGGTGAGAGCTGAATAAATTAGCAGTTTCAGTTATTAAGATATAACACATGATAAATCTGTGTGCTCGTGTAAATGTGAGAGAAAATACATTATTCTCTAGACTGTATGCAGTGTCATTTGCATCATCACATTTTTGACACATGCTTAATAACTTGATATAATAAGTGTTAAACTGATAAACTCTTCTTTCCTGCTCCTTATTTGGGAAAGGCTCAGTTAGCATTGAATATTTTTTTTTTTCTTGTGATCTCTGTGGACAGACTGGATACCCAAACTAATCTTTAACAAGTAATGGTAAAAAACTTTTTTTTGTATTGAAAATGGATTCAATAGATTGGTGTTTTCACTATTTATTTATAGATGTGTTTTTCCTCTAGAGTAAAACGTTCAAATGTAAAAACTCATTTAAGACAATGCCACTGAGTAAAATAAGAAAGAGAAAAAGATTTTAAATTTTGTTGTAAGAATCATTGTAAAATATTGTAGTTTATTTTTTACTTTTCATAAATGTGGCAATTCCGATCCTTGCTGCCTCTGAGGCTATTACCTTAGGGAGTTCACAAAGTTTTACTTCCTCTAACAGCTTTTAGGCGGTTTTGTTTGATGTGGAGATGCATGATGTCATTGCTACGACCCCTGTATGCTGTAACTCCACCTCCCACTTCCACCCCTGCTCAGCAGGGCCCAGCGTGGGTCACAAACCGGTAATAAACAGGAGGGGCCAAGGCTCAATTTGAGGAAAATGGGCACTTTCCGCAGCATCTGAAAATGTCTAGAGTAATGCACTAAATTATTGAGGTCAGTGACTCCACCCGCTCTGTTGATTTGTCTGTGGACACAGAAGGCTCACACTGACATTGAAGGACATTTTTCCACCACCAAGGACTGTAAATTAAGAGACATGCACCACAGCTGTGCATGTGAGGCCATATGATTGAAGTGTTTTACTACAGAACACCCTTGTTGATGCAAAACATACAACCCTATCAGGATTTAAGGTCAGTGAAGATTTAGTACTGCTAAAAACATATACTAAGACAGTGGTGTAATATCTATGTTAACAATAAACTATTGCATCTAGTGTTCTGTCAAAGGAGCCCAAAGTATATCTGTCATTTAACCCTAAATACTGTAGACATACAAAGCACCGGGAGAGTATATTTAAATATCCGGCATCCACAGACTTGCACAATTGCAGCTAATCAGCCTAATGAGCCAAAGATTGCAGCAGTAATCAGGCGTCATTAGGTTTATGAGTATTTATTATCTGTGGCACGGAAATAATAAAGAAGAGCACCTCTTGTTGATGGCACACAAAGGAGTGAAGCCCTGCAATCTGTTTATTAATGGAGATCTGTCACCTGGCCACCACAACTCAACAGGCCAGGTCATCCATCAATGCTTGGCCCTGACACAGAGAAGATAGATGTACTTCCCTGTTCTGACCTGAATGTTAGACATTTCAAATTTGGCACAAAGAGCCACACATGGTTCAGGGTATCATGTAGGTGGCCTGAGGCAGAGCTGTGCCCCTTGTTTCCTTTCTTGTTGTATGTCTCTGTGCATGCGGGAGTGTACATGGCTGTTGCAGAGAAACACAGCATATGCAAGTGTGGAGAGTCGATTTGTTTGCCTTCAGTTCCAACCGTGCCTCATCTCGTTTGCCTGTGAGCAATGTTTCACGCTGGTTCCAGCCAGTTTGGGTGACTAGGGATGAAGCCTCCATGCAGGTCTCCTCCATGTTTCCTCCCTTTTATTTTAGCTGCTTGCAAGTGATGTCATGCTTGTTAGAAATCAAATTACATACATACTCAAACAGGCCACCCATTGCATTTTGCTTGCATTCTGTTTAAAAAGCATTTTTTTTTTTTTTTTTTACATTTTCTACTTAAATTGGATTTAGAGCTGTGTTTTTTAACACTTTTACCATGTTTACTGAAAATACTGGAAGAATAGGAGAGTGTGAGGGAAGTGTGTATATTTGTGCGGAAAAAAAGAAAGATGGAGAGATGAGTGAAGAGAAAAAGACTTGTCATTTTCTGTGAAATACAACCAGCCTATTGCCTGTATCATCTCTGATTCCTCTTGGGACCAGAGTACAGAGATTAGGAGGGATATTCTGAGAGAGGAGTTTATCTGTGTCTGTTATGTGTGTTACTGTACCACTTGGATTAGTGTCCTGTGCATCTTCTTAACTCACAGAAAAGCTGACATGGTCAAGCTCCATGCTCTGCACATTGATGCCGTTGTTGTTTCCCTATTCTAGGTCTCTTGAGTGAAGCACGCTCTTACTGCAGTGAGTTATTTCACAACAGAGAAAACATTTCAGAAAATGCAAAAATAACTTCTGTCTTTGCCATTGCTTGCTGTTCAGGCAACAGTTTTCTGCACTTTATAATTTTACACAAGTATATGTCTATTAAAATGCACTTTTTCACCCACCAGATCAGTGTTTATGAGCATAGCGGTGCCGCTTCTGTAGCCACAGATCCAGCTCACTGTATCTGAAAACAGGCTTACATTAGCCAAGAGCTATTTCACAGGGACAGTCAAGCAGAAAAATAATTCAAAGGTTTGCTTATCAAGAAAGCCAGTGTGAAAGTTCAACAAATGATTATTCCTGAGTCAATGTTCACATAACTGGTGGTCTGAAATAGGAATGGATGTCAGGCAGAGATTCAGATTCACTGAATTAATTGTTATCAGAATCAGCTGCGAGGATGGGAGTTGGAGGTCAACAGGGCTGCCTCAATCTCCCCACAGGACCTTCTTATGTGACAACGCAAAAGTAATCAGGATGAGGTGTGAAAGACCGGTGGAGACTATTCCCTTCTTGATTTGCACCATGTAGGCAAATTGGTGAATCAATTTATACACACAGTGTTTTAAATTTAAAAAAAAGTCAAGTGAACAATTTCTTTTGAGGAAAAAAATAACCCAAACCAGGTATACTGTTGCTTCTCATTGCATATCCCTCAGCAGCAGTTCAGTCTTACATGTTGGTTGAGTTTGTACTTTGATGTCAAGATAGAAAATTGTTCCTTTCCACTTCATGCCCAGTCTATCAGGGAAAACTTGTCATAGCAAGTTTTTCTCATTTCCATTTCATTAATCTATTCATCACAAAGAAAAATGTATGAACCTCTCTGTAATAAGTTGTCCTGCTAAATGTCTTGAAACGGCTGCTATGGGAATCAAGAGATACATCCTGAAAAACCAATGTTACACTAAGATATTTTAAAATCTATACAGTGATGCAGATAAGGTCAGTTCCACTTTTTAACCTTGATCATCACATGGCTCCAGGGGTGACAATGCCAATGTTGTTTTTTTGACATAGACAAAGAAAACTTGACTAGTGAAAGGATTGCCATTGACATTTTTTGCAGTCATTTTCGATGCCCAGAGGATATATTCACAGGACTTGGGTGATCCCCTGACTTTTTCCTCTAGTACCAGCATGAAGGTCATGGATCTCTGTTCCTAACAGCGGAAACACAGACACATGGACAAGAAGTTCAAATTAATGTGAGAAAGAGTGAAATTATATTTCTGTAGCATAGTGTTGCTGGGCTTTATAGAGGGTTCAGTTGCTTCCTTCTCTTACTACCACTGTTGCTTTTCATGACTTTGTACATGTGCATTTTGTTTGTTTGCTTGTTTGTTTATTTAGGCTGGGTTTTCTAATGTTTCACAAAATTTACTAGAAGCACGGCCATTTTAGGTAAACCTACATAACCTTGAATTATGTTGTACTGTAGCAGCTGAGCACAGTGCAGTCAGTGCAGGTTAATTTACTCCTATTATCTGCTCCACTCACAGCTCACACCAAACATATATAGCAAAAACCATATCTGTAGTCATGTCTCCTCTAAAGTATCTTGTTAGAAGTGGACTGGTCTGGCATGTATTTTTAGCACCACAGATGCTACTGAATAAGGAAGGAATAATATAGAAATATAAGAACAGACTACAAATAGCAGTGATACTTCAGCACTGAGAATAGGACTATGGATTGCAGACACAGCGAGAAGACATTGATTGTAACAGTCAATTGTATCTTAGTCCAATAGCAGAATGATGGATGCAGGTGATAGATGCAGGTTATTCTGTAGTATGATAATGCAGATTTTTGACAACAAAGAGATAAAAGGGCTTCCATACTTCAGTGTGTTTGTATGTTTGAAAGAGACTTTCTGCTCCTAGAGGGAGCCTATCCTGGCTATCATAGGAAAAAGACAGGGGAGATCCTGGACACATTACCAGTCTCTTGCAGAGCTAACAGAGTGACAGACAACCATTTACTCTCACATTCACACCTATAGCCAATTTAGAATCATCAATTATCCTAACAAGCATGTCTTTGGACTGTGGGAGGAAGCCGGAGTACCCAGAGAGAACCCACGCAGGCACAGGGAGAACATGCAGACTCCACGCAGAAATGCCCCAGCTGGCTGTTGGACTCAAATCCAGGGCCTTCTTGCTGTGAGGCGACAGTCAGTTAATGCTGGAATGTTACACATTAAACCTTTACTTAGTCTACTTAGACTCTCTAATGCAACCAAATGCTGATTCATAACCAAGACAAAATGAGCACATTTACTTGTCACATTGACAATAAAGGCAGACTGGCACTGAATTTGATCCTGGTAAAGGTGGGATGTGTAGTCAGTAAGTTACATCATGAGGTAATACTGGTCAGGGCTTCAGCTTGAAAATGGCTTAATTCTTAAGTGGTTTAGAAAGCTGTGAGATGAAGAATTAACATGAAAAAAAAACAACTTAATAAGTAATTTAAGACAAGTAATGCCATAAATTTCACACTACAAATTACAATAATATCATATATAGCAGCACATATGTTATATTAGTTTTTTCCCAGCAAAAACAGAAAGCAGAACTGGAGGTGACAGAATTGAAGATGCTAAGATTTTTGTTGGGAGTGACCAGGATGGACAGGATTAGAAATGAGTATATCAGAGGAACAGCTCAGGTTGAGCGGTTTGAAGAAAAAGTTAGAGAGGTGAGGCTGAGATGGTTTGGACATGTGCAGAGGAAGGATAGTGGATATATTGGACAAAGGATGTTGAAGATGGAGCTGCCAGGCAAGAAGGAAAGAGGAAGACCACAGAGAATGTTTATGGATGAAGTGAAGGAGGACATGCAGAGGGTTGGTGTGACAGAAGATGATGTTAGGGATACAGTGGGATGGAGAGAGCTGAAAGAAGAAGAATCTAAATTCTCTGCTTCTGATGAGTGCTAGTTCAATCACTATGTAAATACAGAGACCTCAAAAAGAGTTATTTTTCTCCAATGAGGTTTCAAGTGTCATTTACCACCTCCATCTTTTCGTTCCAGCATGCTAACATCTGGCTCCAAAATGCCAAACTCAAGGCTTCAAACTCTGAGTGCACATACCAGTGGGAATTCCAGGGGAGTGTTCTTTTTGCACTTCCATTATGACTTCATTTCTCAGCCTGAGTTTGCAACTTTTTTATGCTGATTTTTTTTCCCCAAAATTATATCTCATACTAGTAAACATATAGATTTTGGTATTAATTATTAAATTATATGTTAATTAAATTTCATGTGGTTGCTTTAGTTTCATCACATACAGTATAATGTTCTAAATTGTTTTTAGTAAAGCTGTTAACTGACAACACAGAATTCCTTTCTGTTTTTTGTTAGATAGCGGTACTCTATACATTCTTACTCATTGGCTGATATGTCACTTGGTGAAACCACCCTCACATTTTTTTCAGTGTAAGACAATAAGCAAACTGATTGTTGAAATCCCAATAAAGCAACAGTGAATGAAGTTGAGTGTCATGTCTTTGTAAAATCTTTAATTCAATCATTGTTTGTGTTTTGATACATGTCTGCTTTTAGCTACCTTGCTATCTCCAAGTCAAGTCAGAAGATGCGTGTGCCACTCCAGGATTTGAAATCTTTAGGGCTTACTTTTTCATCTAGCATGAAGAGATGCATATATGATAACAATAATATTAATAACACATAATGAGCTCATTGTACTGTGATTTATTAATATTTAATTGTCAGATCAGATATAATGCAACTGACAGCTAAGCTATAGACAAATGTCAGAACTGGTTTCTGAATTGATTCTACCATCAGCAACCATGTTCATTTCAGATCAAGAAACGAGGAGGAGGGGAGAAACAGGATTAAGGGCCCTGGGCCTGATGATGATAAATGTCACACTTTGAATCATATGTTTTTACTAAAATGATCTGACAGACCAAAGGAAGATTTATGAGTCTGTGAATTATTTGTATTTTTTCTTCAGCTTCGCCATGGATGTGCCCTGGCACAGTCAGCACCAATTCAAACACAGCTGGTCTGCGCAGGGATATTCATCTACCTTCATTAGGAATGCCAAAGTGACTCTGAAGATGCAATTCATTAATCCTTAGCAGTGAACAGTGTTCTTCATATTGTTATGGAAAATCAATGTGATTGAGCTGGATGGCAGCCAGTATGGGCTTCTGTTGAGAAGCCAAGGAACACAGCTCTAATTTATACAGGCGGCATCACCAGATCAAGGGGAAGAAAAATCCCAAAATACATCACACAATGTTAGCCTTACTTAACTACAGGGTCAGAAGCATCACAGAACAGGAGCGTGTTCACAGTGCAGGTGAGCATCTGGCAAAGTGTGTGCATGAGGATGATAGATGGCATTACTGCACTTTACTTCAAATTGTAGTTTGCAACAGGTCCTCAGCCCACCTACATGGTCAGGAGTGACAGGTCATAGCTGCAAATAACCTGATAAAGCAATTGGCTACCTGCATTCACATTACAAAAATTTTAGGTACAAAGGTACAATGATACTCTCACTGAATAAACATACCTAAAAATATTTTTTTCTACCACCTGGGAAGCTCTGGCTAGCTGTGCTTTTGTGAATATTGCTGCTGATTTTTTCAATAATTATTTAGTAGTATTAATATTTATTATTCTTGGAATCCTCGTAGAATGTAAGAGGTAGAAAGATACAAAATGTCAGTTTTGACAAGTCTCAGGCTAATTTGCATATTGGACTAATAACTAAAGTTCTAGAAGGTTTTGAAGAGGAAAATTATATGTGAAAGAAGCCCTTACTATAAAGCTTAAGAGTAGTACAAGTGCAAAAGCTTATCTGGAAGTCCAGTTTGATTGAACTGCAATACTAAAACTGCCATTTGACATTAAGTAAAATATACCAACCTCAAATTTACAAATATCAATATGTCAAAAGCTCAAGAAACCCATCTGTATTCTTTCTTTAAGTCTTGGGAGTCTGGCAGACATCAGTTGCAGATTCTGTTTCTGTTCCAAGATTATGTCGAGGATTATTTTTGAAGTATTTTCAGAGCCTTGCACACTCCCTAGACTATGTCATATGATAACTGATGCTGACTGAGAATCATATCATAGCTTAAAATTTTGACATTCAGTGCAACATGAAGTGTATAGATACAACAACTTTCTTCCACTTTTGTTTTTCAAAGGAAATCTGGGTAAAAAATAGGAAAAGAATATGTTCAGGTTAACAGGAGCATTTGTGCTAAGTACAAAGCAGAAAGTGATTCTTGTTGGTGGAGACAACAGAAAAGGAGGCAGTGATCCCATAATGGTAAATATGCCTTTGTAAATCTCCCTGTTAATAAAAAATGTTGCTGATAACATGTTAAATGTTTTTGATTAACCTACATTTTTGTAATATAAACTGATGTTGAAGTCTGCCAAAAGTCAATCAAATCAGACACAGATATTCAAAATTAACATTTTTTATTCTGTGGTAGGTGTGTAGTTCTATTACTTAAATAAAAAGTGGCATTCCCTCAGGACAAGCAAATCTAAAAATAGACATAAATTAATGTACCAAAGTAAGGCGATCTGGCTCTCGTTTAATCTCAGACAGTGCCGCCATAGAGCTCCTCGCCTGTTTGCATCCATCCTTTACATTACTGCCATCTTGTGGCCGCAGTCAGCTATTGTCGCTGAACGCTGCGCTTGTTTCGTGTTCATAGAAAACCATAGCTCACTCTGTCATACAGCCATGTCCGTCTCCCGTTAACAATGACTGGAGCTGGGAGAGCTGAGAGGCCAGGAGCTTTTTTCTGGTGATTTGCGCATGTGCAATGTGGATAAACCTCTTGTCTTTCACTGTAAACTGACGGGATACCAGCGTGCATGGCTCTGTATTCACTGCTCTGAGATTTGTGTGGAAAAAAGCTAGCATTAGCAAGTAAATGAGCTTCAGTGATTTATCATCATTACAAATAAGTTTCCTCTTGCTAACTACCTTGACCAACATGTGTGATGTAGAGAAGAGTTTGAAAAAGTTGTTAATAACTCATTTAATACATTAGGAAGGAAAGCTGACCATGATGGAGATGGGATGGCAGCTCTGACCATGTTCAGTTCAAGTTGACCAGGTGCAGGCTCAGCAGCACTTTCAGATTAACATCTATGAGAATGTTTGAATGTAATATGTTTAATCAGCTGTTTTGCCAACACCCCACCTTCATTTTTCATTCATAGTTCCACCATATCTTCCACAACTTGTCATTGTCAGCTAATAGTAAATAATTTTTGGTAACATAGTTACAGTTATTTTAACTATGGAAGTAATATTTTACAATTTTTCAGCCAGGAATGAGTGCAGAAAGGTGAAGGTCTATATGTAGAGTGCAGACAGGCAGCACAAATATTATGTTTTAATCTGATCAAATTTATCTTGAATTGCTAAATAGTGGTGGAAGATGTTTTTGTTTGTGTCTGTATGGGGGTCGGGGTGGGGGGTGCATCGACTCTGCTTGCCTTTCTGTAAAAGTCACCGCACGCCGCTGCCTCCTGTTGATGTAAACCTTGCATTCATGAAACTTCAAAGCTAGTATTCATACATGGTTTATGACCAACATGTGGTTCATATCATATCATAGCCTAACACATCATATTTATGATGGCTGGAGAGTGGTAGTTAGCTAATAGCAGTGTTAATCAACTTGTCGAACTGATTTTCTCGGGCTTGACAGTGCCAATAAAGTATATCCAGAGTCAGAACGAGCTCAGTGGCGCTGACAGCTTTCTGTACGGTTGCTGTATTGCCACACTATAAAATCATCAGCATGAGCTCAGTTGTGTCACACAACAGTTGCTGCCATGTCTTTCACATTTTGTAATGGATAATTCAAGAACAGGCAGAGAGAAACTTTAACTGCTAAAATCATTTCAAGTGCTTCTCACATCACACTGTTGTCTTGCATTTTATATGATGGCCTCCAGTGTCTGACGAAAACTGTACAATAATGCATTTAACTTTTTTTTTTCTGAGGTGTTACAGTTGGTGGTAAAATATCATGCAAAATGTGCAAGATCTGCAAAGAATAGAAAGATAACAGAATGCAGTGACTGCAAGGTAAGGTTTTCCAGAATGTGGCTACATTTAGCCTTTGTTAAAGCTACATCTGGGTCCTAAAATTTTTAAGGCCTTGTCTAGTGTTGCTTTCATCTTGCATTTGTTTGTGTGTTACCTTAGCAAAATATGGTCCCAAGGACATCAACTGTATAGAGGTTTCGCAGACACGTGACCACTTACCACATGACATTAACTTGTTGGCCATTTTGGACGTGTAACAATCCTAACACTGTGGGGTCAAGTGAGTGAAAACCTACTAAACATTATGTAGATGAGCTGAACTATGGCAACTATGAGAAACTATGAGTAAACAAACAAGTGCATATACTCTCTCCGAGGAAGTATAAGTATGTTCATGTAGGTTTTATTATGTTAGAGCCCAAATAAAAAAAAAAAAAAAAAAAAAAAAATTTTTTTTAAAAAAAAAATTTAGCTA
>VUQS01031929.1:50475-73292 GCA_015108495.1 Heterochromis multidens | reverse complement strand
CTATGCTGTTCTTTTTTATTGAAAAAAAAAAAAAAACTCTCACTGTAACTAACTAAAGCAAAAGTAGAAGTATTTCAGGGAGAAACACTTAATTTCATTGGAAAATAAGACCTGCAAAAAGCTTTGATTTTTTTTTTTTTATCTCAAATGCAAAGTGAATGAAGAGTTTCCTTAATGTTTTCTGTTAAAGTTCAGCATACCCAGCTCTCCAGGTAAATGCATCTTTACTTTTTCATGAAGCCCTTTTTAATTCCCTCACAATAACTTCACTCCTTCTTCTACATCATTTTTCTTTAATTCATTTATCTCTTGAACTCATTTTTAAGTGTCCTAGTAGTAGGATTACCATGAACACCTGTGGCAGAGATTACTGAGAGTTCAAATATCTAACGTTGTGCATCAGTTTACAGGTCAGCTGACTGTGTTTGACAGTAATTAGTATGGCCTGTCACCTTGTTGTGGCAGCCTCACACTCTTTGTATAAGGTCATGTAAATATCCATCATATTAATATAATTATGCAAAACCATCGGGTCCAAAAGCTGTCCAAAACTGACACATTCCATTCAATTAGAGGCTACACTGATGTAACTGATGTACTTACTTCCTAGGAAGTGACACATTCCACAACAGATTTCATCGCTGTGGGCCAATTTGATTCACATCCAATTCTGCAGTCAGAGAGTATGTATAGAGTGACATGCTGCAAAAATCCAGCGTGGTTCTGAGAAAGCATGCGATTAGTGGATTTTTCTTAGCCTCTGTTCTTAATATATCCATCAGTGTGCAGTGGAGGTAATTATTCCTGAAAGGTGGAACTAGGAAGTGGCTTTTACTCTTGCAGAAAGCATTCCTCAGAATGATGACCGAAGGAAGTGAGATCAGAAGCAATTAACTACTAGGAGAGGAAAGTCACAGGGCTCTAAATCTTATTGCTACACAGCACTTGGTTTGTGTTATTGTTAATTACTAAAGTAACTCAGACCAGCGTAAGAAAATCAGTATTGTTTTTTTCATCCCTTTTTGTTGTTATTTGTCTCTGATGCTGTACTTTACAAAAAAAATAAAGATTTTGCACCTTAATTTCATTCCAGGTTTCACAAATTCTTTATCTGATAAATAAACAGTTTTAGTTTTCTTCTGATTTAAACTGTATGAAAGTTAATCATTTCTAACCTGCCAAATGAAACATTTTCAGGAATGCTTTTGTAGCCCTCTGTGGTTTGGATTGACAAGCGTTAAATGGCTTGGCGGCAGCTCCTGTATGCTCTATTATCACAAGAGGACTTATCGACTGTTCCTGTTTAATGCATCAAGACTCCTCCTGTAGCACCCTGTCGCTGGCCTTCATCTATGATTCATTTTTATTACCCATCATTCCTGGGACACAGGCCCCCTGAGGCTGCTATATGGCACGTGGGGCGGAGCGGAAGTTAGCTGACACCTAATCTGCTCAAAGATGGACCTTTGTTATTCATTGGCTCCCTCAGTGAATCCTGATTTGTTGACGGATGGGGCTAGGATGAAATCAAGCATTCAGTGTACATAGACAAAACACATAATGTGGTGAAAGCAAGGTTATGGGGCAGGCTCTGCACTCATTCTATATTGAAAAATACAATCAAATAAAAATTCATAGCATCACGATCCTCACCCTGCTCTACCTTGTGAATATATCTGAGCAAGTCAAAGCCCAGCTACCAAGACCTTTCTGTATTTTTCAGATTACTTTAAACAAAATCACTTTGACCAACATGCAGTGATTCTCTATGCTGACAAGTCCCCTGCAGATAATTTCCCTGTGTGCCTCTGTGTACATATTCTCTTTCTTCACCCTCTATCAAATTTAATCAGACTCAGTTTTAGTCACAAGCCACACCAGCATGGCCAGTAAAAATACAACAGGACTGACAACACCAGAACTCTATTAATTCCTCAACCACCATGGCTGCTGGTCCTGTATAATATTGGCCTTAGCTTGGGAGGAAGAGTGGAGTATGTCAATTGTGTGAAATATGCTTCAGAATATCAACAACTGGAGTTGCTTTCACTATGGTAGTAAACTCTTAACTTATACTGTGTGCCTCTTAATTTGATTTTATTCAAAAGAAAAGATTTACATGTGTAAACTTTCACGCATGCAGGAATCACATAGATCACCACCTTAATTAAGTAGATATAGTCAGGCATTTGGTTATTGAATGGACAGTAAATGTGAGCCAATCTCAAAGCCACACTTCCAAAGCTTTACTGACAGGGTTAAAAAAAAAAAAGAATCTTTCTGAAACACTTCACCTTTGGACCATCTGATTCACTCAGTACTGTGCACCTGTGATATGTCTTTATTTAAAAACAGTTCTAAACTGTTCAGTTGTTCTGGTATTTATTTCAGTCCACTTTTTTCCCCAGTGGTTCACTGAGTCCACTGGTTACTTGAATGTTGATGCAAAAGGTTTCTGTAGTTGATGTGCTTAGGCAGAAATTATTATTATTATAGCCACATAGTATTATGTTATAGTCTATAAATGTTTGACTGAAGATCCTAGTGTGTGCCCTGATGCATATGTTGTATGTACTCCAGGTTCTAGCCATCAAGTGCATTTTAGGCAATTCTTTTGAAATAGTAAATATTCTTATTTGAAGTAAGGGGAATAGGAGGGTCTTTCTGTGTCAATCAGGTTTTAGACTGGTTTTAGCAAAGGCAATTCTAGCCTACTAACTCACTCCAAAAACAAAACCTTCTGAAGATCAAATGTGGTACTGAAAGGAACTGAAGTAACAGGGAAGCTTTCAAAGTCAGCCATCAAGGACACACAAGTTTATTTCACATCTCTAACAGTCCATCCAAGATCTCACAGAAAACCAGAAAGGGCATATATGTGGAGGATACTGTTGTCTTGAGTGTTTTAGGTCTGTCAGATCTGACAGCAGCAACAATGAAAACCAACCAGAAAGGGTGCAAGGTGAAAAGAGTCTTTTCAGGTGTATACCGTCACTCCATCTTCCTCCAGAAGACAGAACAGTAGGACAATGTCTCCTCCAAGGTAGCTTCTTGCACCTTTCATTGTCAGATTAATAAATAATCTGTGAAAATGTACTGTTATTGTAATGGCTTTCAGGCACCCTGGTTTTGATACTGCTGCTGCTGCTGCATAGGCAAGCTATCTCTTTAAAAATGAATATGTTAAAGAACAGTGGTTCCATTAGCTATCCTTTGCATTTCCATTCCTCCATGTTCTCTAGCCTCATGCACTCAAGCTAAGTGTTGTGCACACCCAAAAGCACTGAATGCACAAATCTGTGGGAGTGTATGTGGCTCTTCTAAAGAGTTCATGAAGTCAACATATCTCAAAAATGAAAACTGTACTGAACTTTCAGGAAAAAAGTTTTTATGGCTTTTTCTAAAAAGCAGGACTTAAATCAGTTTGAAACAATGACCTCTAAAGAACTTATTGGTTATTTAAGGGATATTGTCATACATAAATGTCATTTTGTGAAAACAAGACATGTAAAGTCACTTATAACATTCAGCATTTTGCTTCAGCTCAGTGCCTGATTGTTTTGACTGATATAAATATCAAGCTTATGTTCTTTGATAGAAATGGTGCGCATTAACCAGTGTGAAAAGCCAGTAACAATAGGTTTCTGTCAAGCAAACAAGAATAGAAATGTCATTCCTGTCAGGGTGGATACTGACCAAAGTTCTCCCTCTGTCTCTCACTGACTGGATTTCTCTGTCTCCCTCTTGACAGAAACTCTCTTTGACGATGTGAAAGGAAGACTCTGTTTCTTCCATTATTCAAATATTTTAGAGCCTGATTTTAGTGTGAGGCACAGGCAACCCCTTATGTCAGTAGTGGCCTTGCCTAGATATGGAAACCTAGCACCCAGAATGCACTGAAACATTTATGCTGGGTTATTTCTACTTCAAGGAATATTCTTTTTTATTATTATATTTCTGATGCAACATTGTGCAAATTTATCAGGCTGAATTATTCATTGATTGAAATAAAGCTGCAGAGCATAAATCCACATGAGGTTCATCATGATACCTTCAGCAGTAATTAAAGTATCTTATATGTTTATGCACTTTACATTTTATGAAAGAAGCTCTTGCCTTTCTTCTGGACATTAAACTAAAACACCAGGAAGTGTATATATAGGCATTAATTCATGAAACTGAATTATTATTCAGAATGCTACATGGATGCATACAGAGAGGCATCACTGTGTATTGTAACTTATATTGCACCCCTGCCTTTAGGGGAATAATAAAGAAACATGATTAGTCCTGCCCTGGAGAGCTGACTTGGAATTTTGCCTAATTCTAACTGCAGTATGCTCATACTGCACGGTTATCACCTTAGGGATGATTAGAAATGTTTCCTTTTCCTCTTTGGGCATCACAAATCACTTATGCTGTAAATTAATAGCACAGCAGATAGTGAATAGAAAATGAATGTGCTGCTAACACTTTGCATATTCATTTTGGAAATCATTTAATTGGCGGTGAATGTTCAACTCACCACACTTGAATTGATAAAAATGTAACAGTTATTTCAACACAATGTGTGTTCATCCTTAAAACAAGACATCATGCACATGAAATGGGTTTTCTCTTTAGTTGATGAACATGTTAATTAGATGGATGCAGTATATGATTGGTATGGGGAATGCACAGTAGTAGCCACTGAGGAAAGCCTGAGACCTTACAGAAGATTTACAAATAAACTGAAACACTGCATGAGAAGATTTAATTAATGTTATAGTGTCACAGTGCCAGAAATAAGCAATTTTTCACTATGTACACTACATCATCAAACTCCTGAAAGTGTACATTACATGATTAAATGAAAATTACCATAATTTTGCAAAGCAGTTTGGAAGAGGTGAGTATTGGTTTTGACAGACACATTGCCGCCCCATGTGGCATTAGCTTGGCACAGTCACTTCCTCATCTCTCACTGTTTTCATCATGCAGACACACACAACACAAAAGCACACAAGACAATGCTTGTGCTTTGAATGCTCCAGTAGGAGAGGATAAGCTATGCTTTCAGTCACACATATCAAATGCTGGAAACAGCAACAAAGGCTTGCAACATCCAGTTTTTAGTCTTCAAATAGGGATTTGACAAGGGAAAAAAAAAAAGAGAATGATAAGGGGAGACCAACTTTGAGACGGAAGGATAATTCCTCACGCTGTTCCTTCTTTAATCTAAAGAAATATCCCTAAACTGCATATGAAACTCATGCATCATTTGATGTACACATTTACTAGGCAACTTTTTTTTGCAAAGGAGAAATTGCAAAGGAATTCATGTCATGTAAGACATTAATGCTGAACTTGTTGACTCTTATTTTTGGACAATGGAACATCATTATTCATGACCCTTCTTCATGGTGTCAAGCTGCTTTTTTGCAACTAAAAATGGTTTTCATGCTGTGTTTGCTGCATGCAGTTCTATTTAAAATGATGAGCCACAAAAAATGCTATATCATATTTATTAGATCAAATGTGTTTACAGATATAACATTATGATCCTGTAAAACTATAAGGTAGAGAACTATAAAATTATCAAAAGGGAACACTAGCCCATAGTAAGAGATCATTATTAATGCCAGCAAATCTCAAATGACCCTGAGTGTTCTTGCAAAAAGCCTAATGAAGCAAAGTGTCAGTGCTTGATGATGATGATGATAACTTCAGAATTGAGCTTAAACTGGCATTAAAAATTAACTGACTTATACATTAACTTCAGTCTCAGAACATTACCATAGATTTAAAATGTGATGGCGTAGTGCAGCTTACAGTGCCTGACCCTTTGTACACTGGAGTGTCGAGCCATCGGCTCACATCAGCCTGTCTGATCTGAAGTTCATTTAAGGGAAATTAGGAGCAGTTTTAATAAAGCTTGTTGCCTATGAGGTCACTTAACTGTCTGACCATGCATATGTGAGAAACTCGCTGTCACTGCTTGCAACTGCAGCATAATTTCAAAGAAAGTTCACTAAAGTACTTCTGTACTACACTTTTGACATCTAAATTTTGATTCTGATAACTGTTCCCTAAAGATTCCCCACAGCCTCCAACATAATGGCAAATTAATGTCAAAACTTTAGTTTATCATGTTTTATTGGACATATAATGAATGGGAGTGATTGCAGTGTGACTAAAGACTTTTCATCTATGAGTTTTTCATTTATGGTAGTTAAAATAAAACATGTTGTATCTCTATTACAAAGAATATTGTCACTAAAATACATTACATAATATTTTATGCAATTGGGCAATATGGCTACAACATTTTATCTTGACTTTTAATGTTTTATGGACATCTGGATCCATTCATTTGAATTGCTTTTGGTTATCTAGGGATATACAGACCATGATGTAAACATTTCTAAACATCATGTGCAACAATATCAAAGTACCAGAACCTGAAAGGATGCTGCTGTAAATTATTAAATAAAAAAATAAAGATCCCCAACTCATAGGCAATCCCTTAGTAAATTACTTATGATATTGTAACTAGCACTTTTGCTTTTTCTTTAATAAATTAAAGTATTTCATGTGGACACTTCAGAGTGGTCAGAGTCTTTGTTCTGATGCCAGACAGAAGAAAAAGTATTAGGTAGGCACTAAATGTCATGGTCCCCCCTCTCTTCTCAGGTTCTGACCTGCCTTCTATCTGCTCTCCTCTACCTGCTCTATCTCTCCTCTCTCTGTCATGCGCATGTGTGTGGGCATCAGTATTAACTCTGCTTACCCCTCCCAGAAGTAGGCACGGCTGCCCTAGTTTCCACCAGTATACCTGATCCTCCTCTACCTCTATACTCTCTAGCAGTATATAACCCTGGTTCTCCTGTCGATTCCTCATTGGATTGTTAAGCTACTCGGTATGATTCTGTCCTGGTGTGCCTGCCTGCCTGCCTTGCTTCTGGGGAAACCTGCTTGACTCACTCTTGCTCATAAAAGAAACACTCACCTGCGGATCTAGAGAGACCTTACCTGCACCAGAGCCTGTGGAGGAAAATAGAGTTGTTCCCAGTAAATGGATTTGTGGAAAACAGAGAAGCCTTACCTGGAATTCCACCCGTGAAAGTAACCATGACCAGCCTGTGCCTGCAACCTGAGAGAACACTGAATAGTTACCTGTCATACCACCCTGTGGTAACTGAGCTTAAACCTACAAAAAGAAAGACACTTGAAAACCGCTGTTTGAATATCAACTTCAGTAACATTCTGAAAAGCCTCAAATTCTTACCTGTTGTGAATTCAAAAGTGTTAATTCAAGTCTTTGAATTTTTTCCAGTGCATTTAGCTTTCGAGTCTTTTGCACCAACCATTTCACCAAAGTTTGCTGACGCCAGTTCTAATTTCTTTAAAAATGTCAGAATTTCTGTGTTAATTCAGTTGCAATTTGTATTTCCACATATCATTATGCATTCATTCTCTAGTTCTATACAAGTAACATTATAAAAGAGAGCCCTGGCAGTCAAAGAGTCCTGAATAAAAATCTAGAAGAGAATTCTGTAATTCCAAAGACAACTGTTGTCTTGGCCATGCTCCCAAAGAGCCAATCAACAGTCAAATTGGGAAACCTATAAACCAATTGTTTTTGTGGAGCCAATGTATGGTACCCCATGGTCATGTTTTGAAGGGGGTCTATTATGAAGAAAGGAAGAGAAAAAGAGAATGAAAAAAAAAGCTTGTTAAATAAAGTACATAAAAGATAAAACATGAGCTTAAGTACTAAGGTGTCTAGCAAATTCAAGACACATTATTTTATATACACAACAGAGAACTGAAAAGCCTTGTCACACGAGAGTTTGCTATTAATTTACATCTCCTTTACCAAAATAAACTCATTTCCCCACTTTTTGTAATTCAGAGTAGCATTTTGTTTATGTTCTGGAGGGACTTGGTCATTCAGTTCAGAGACTGAAGCTTTCAGCTGTATGCCATCATGGACAAGCAGTTTTATTCATTTATTTATTTTCAGTGTTCATTGTGAATTGTAAACCTGCTTACAGTAATTTCCTTTTAAAAAATTCTGTTGATTTTACGATAAAATACTGCCAGCTGTGGCTGCCAGAACTTCACCGTATAAAATATGGTGACAATGTAAACCTGTTAACAGTCATTTTCTTTAAAAATACCACCTGCACTATAAACCTGTTTACAGTAAACAATTTTAAAAACAAAAGATATACTGTAAACCTAATTACAGTCTTTCTCAGTGAAAAACACAATACAACTGTATGATATATTACAGTATATTATATCAAAAATCAACTTTATGGTAAAATACTGGCAGCTGTGGTTGCCAGAACTTCACTTTAAAAAATATGGTACAACACATAAGAAATTACAGTTGGCTGGCATAGATTTTACAATCAGCAACTGCTTGTGGTTAATTACAAAGGAAATAACAGATAAAGTCCATTGCAAACAAAGACACATTGTTAAATTATTTTAAAAAAAAAACTTTTTGCATTTACACAGTGAAAAACAGATTTAACCGATCCAATTACTTGTCCAATATGCAAATAAAGCTGTGTCGAGATCTTGTTTAAAACACCATGTGTCTATATAAATATGAATAATAATCCATGGTGGAATGAAAAAGCATGAAAAAGTAGCCACTTGCCTGGCTGGTCAAGAGTAATGAGTCTTTGAGTCCAGATTTGACTGAAGAGTGTACTCACAATGGGATAGAGTCTCACATGCATGATGTTCAAGAAACTGGAACCGTGCATTGTCACCAGTTCTGCCTGAGGATCCCCTTGTTAGCCATCAGGTGTTAACTGTGGATTGGCATGATCCTGTCTGCGGCCAGAAAACAAAAACAAAACAAAAGTTAGATGGATGCCGTGCCTAAGCATGATGCCTACACAGATACATAGTCATGTGAAAAAACAAAAAACATACTCTTTCAATTCTAAGGTTTTACATTTCAGAACATAATAAAAAATCATCTGGTCCTTTTCAGGTTCTAAAAATAGCTAAATCCAAGGTCAGTTAAACAACAGCAACACATGACCTATTACACTGTGTCATTATTTATTTAACAGAAACTAAGCTAAAATGCAGAGTGAAAAACTAAGTACATACTCATTGTTTCCATGGTAATTAAGAGGAAAAATAGCAGACAGGAGCTAATAATCAAATGCAATTGCTACTACCCATCAATCTGGGAAGGCCATTCCCAAACAATTTGAAGTCCATCATTCTACAGTGAGAAAGATTATTCACAAATGGAAAACATTCAAGACAGCTGCCAATCTTCTCGGGAGTGAACGTTCCAGCAAATTCACCCCAAGGTCAGACCGTGCAATGCTCAGAGAAACCGCAAAAAACCATTTCATCTCATCTGAGCTCCATGTCAGACTCTACAGGCCTCAGTTAGCATGTTAAATGGTAACATGACAGTAAAATTATCAAAAGACTGAACAAGTATGGCTTGTTTTGAAGGGTTTCCAGGAGACAGCCTTGTCTCTCAAAAAAGAACATGACAGCACGGCTTATGTTTGCAAAGCTGCATCTGAACAAAGACTTCTGGAACAATGTCCTTTAGACAGACAAGACGAAAGTGGAGATGTTTGCCCATAATGCACAGCACCACGTTTGGAGAAAACCAAACACAGCGTATCAGCACAAACTCCTCAAACCAACTGTCAGCACGATGGTGGAGGGCTGATGATTTGGGCACCTTGCAGTCTGAGTCAATCATGAGCTTCTCTTAATACCAAAGTATTCTAGAGTCAAATGTGTAACCATCTGTCCCACAGCTAAATCTTGGACCAAACTGGGTCATCAATAGGACAACAATCCCAAGCACAGCAGCAAATCTCCAACAGAATGACTGAAAAAGAAAAGAATCGAGGTTGCAATGGCCCAAAGTATAGACCTCAACCTGACTGAAATGCTGTGGTGGAACTCTGCAGTTCATTGCAAACCTCAATGAACTGAAGCAATGAACTGTTGTAAAGAAGAGTGTGCCACAATTCCTCCACAGCAATGTGAGAGATGTCATACAGAAAACCATTGCTTCAAGTTATTGCTGCTAAAGATGGTTTTATAAGCTATGGGGTGTACTTAGTTTTATACACACTGACTCTGCATTTTGGCTTAGTTTATGGTAAATAAATAATGAAACAGTGTAATATGTCATGTGTTGCTGTTCACCTGAAGTTGCATTTACATAATTTTAGAAACTGGTAAGAAACAGATGGACTATTTTATTATCTCCAGAGAGTAAAACTAACATAAAACCTTAGAATTCACAATACAGCCTTCTTCACAGAAGGCTCTTTGTGCTCTTTGTTATCATAAAATAACTGTCTAAATAAAGTATATTTATTGATTGATTGCCAGAAGAGTGCCTTGGATCTTTTGTTTTTGGGTTTTCTTTGTACCCTATTAAAGAGCACCTTCATTCCACTTTTTGTAAACTTCCAAGCACGCTGGATTTTTTTCTTTTAGTTAAATGATAATTATGAATAGTGCTTAAATGCATCAGTTTCTCCCAGCTGCACTGATACTCGGTTAGTTTTACAAGTGACCTATAAAACTACTGTGGGGGAAATAATTATTTGATTCTCTGTTGAATTTGTAAGTTTGCTCACTTACAAAGAAATGAACAGTCTCTAATTTTTATGGTAGTTTCATTTTAATGGAGAGAGACAGAATATCCACTGAAAATCCAGAAAAAAACACATGACATAAAAGTTATAAATTGATTTGCATGTCATTGAGTGAAATAAGTATTTCATCCCCAAGCAAAACATGACCTAGTACTCGGTGGACAAACCCTTGTTGGCAAGCACAGCATAACCATTTAACGCCATGAGGCAAGAGCTTGCATGGAGCTTCAGACCAAGGGCGACTGCTGGTCATTTTATATTTCTTCCATTTCTGAATAATTGCACAGTTGTCACCTCCTCACTAAGCTTCTTGCTGATGGTCTTATAGCCGATCCAAGCCTTATCAGGTCTACAATCTTGTCCCTGACATCCTTTGACAGCTCTTTGGTCTTGCCCATGGTGGTGGAGAAGTTAGAATTGAAGAAACTGATTCTGTGGACAGGTGTGCTTTATACACATAACGAGTTGAGATCAGGAGTATCTATAATTGATTGATTGATTGTAATCGGTGTGCCACAGCACACAACCAATCTGTGGGAGCCATAATTCTGGCTGGATTGTAAGGGATCAAATACTGTTTTAACATAAAAGCGTTAACTTTTATGTAATGTGTTTTTTCTGGATTTTTGGTGGATATTCTGTCTCTCTCCATTAAAATGAAACTACTATAAAAATTAGAGACTGTTCATTTCTTTGTAAGTGAGCAAACTTACAAATTCAGCAGGGGATCAAATAATTATTTCCCCCACTGTATACTACAGAGAGCTATTTTTCTCTATGTTTGTATGAAGCTATTTTCTCTGTGCACCCAAGGAAGATCAACTGAGTTTGAGTTGTATTTGCATCTACCCACACTGAACTACAGCACTGCTCACCTCTAATTTGCCTTGACAAGACTGGTGTCCGAATCATTGGGAATGGACTTGACTGAAGGCAGCTGGGATAGAGTCTCATGCTGACCGGGGCTGATGTTCAGGAAACTGGAACTTTGAACAGGTGTTGTCATCATTTCACATGTTGTCAATCAGCTGTTTGCTGTGGACTGGCATGATCCTCTCTGCAGAATACCAGAATAAAATGATAAAATAAAATAAAGCAATAATAATAATAATAATAATAATAATAATAATAATATAGCTCTTACACAATTGTGAAGTGCTTTTCACAGCAAAAAATAAACAAAAACTAATGAGAAAAATAAAAATACAAATCATTAAAAATGTTACACCTGAAAAATAAATGATAAAATGGTGGGCAAAGAGAAGGTTAGAAAGGCCGACCTATAAGTGTGATTTCAGGAACCACTTGAAACAGTTAACAGATTTAGCAGATGTAAAAAACTGAGGGAGATTGAGGAACAATTTGTGGGGGCTTTAGCTGAAAACATACAGTCACCTTCGGATAATGTCGCATGTATATCATTCTCATCTTTGAATGATAATTAGCAACAGAAATGTCCTTGATCAGACAGTCTAAGAGGCTGACTATTACAGTAGGGCTCAACAGCTCAGCAATCATGAATTATTAAGAAAATTAAGAAGCAGTTCCACCATAAACCTGGTGTGGGTCTGTGCTGTTTTCCACATCCTGAAACAGTAACACACCACCAAGACATTCAGAACCAAGCCTCAATGCCAAGACCACCTGAACTCTCAACCTGCTTTGAGAGATTACTCAACCATTAGTCATTGTGTCTGCTGACCTGTTTAACTGGTATCCGCCATTACAGTTCACCAGAGAGATTCTCTGTTCAATATGGGATATTCCTCTATAAGTTCAGCTGTAGGCCTGAGTGAACATCGTCCAAGACAGAATTATTTCATCTATGCTAGCTCAGTTGCTGATCACATATTTTGCTCATATATACCTATTAAAATACTGAGTATTATGCTATAATCTTCTGACTGCAAACATATGTTGTTATTGTTATTGTGTTGTTGTATGTTGTGGTATTTCTAACTCAGCTAAAAAATCTTTGATATAATCATTTCATTTAGACCACATAATATATAGAAGTTTGTCCTTTTGTATATATCAAGTTTCTTTATTGCAAAGGTCACTAAAGGCCTCATAGAAAAAGAATGTGGTAAACACAAACAAAAGACCAACCACCAAAAAAAGAAAACAATACCTAACAACGCTGATGACAAATCAGAGTGCTGGCCATCCCACATCCCTGTGAAGTTGGCAGCATTGCATTCTCCAACTACACTTTGCTGAAGAGAAGATTAAAATATTTTGTTGTATTTAAAAATCGTATAGACAGGCAGTAGAGAAATCAGTGACATAAATGTTTATTAAAAAAATAAAGCAGTAAAAAGGAGAGAACGGAGGTGATTCTTATAAACAGCCGCTGTGCCCCCACCACAGCCTATGGGGCTGTAGTCGGTGAACAAAGCTGCACCAGGGGGCAACAATCTAGGAATAAAATATCTATATTCTGGTAGGTTATCAAATTTTTTTTAACAGTGATCAAATATTGAAAAGGCCCAAGACAACTGGACAAAGGGACCTGAATGGCTGAAGTTTACGTAATCACATTAGATCATGTAAAGGCCATTAAATACTGAGCATGTTGTGAAAAAACGAAACGAAATTCAGAATTTTTTGGATCCGAACGTGTTGTGTAACCTGTATACACACCGAACTGTTGCGTTTTTGCGGAAAAATTGTCCTCAAAAAACGCACTTTGAAAAAAATGAAGTCGACATCAAGCGGTGATGAGCTGGTTCTGATGTTTCTAAATAAGAATAAGAATAAGGATAACTTTCAGGATAACTGTCTGACATAGCTCATCTGCTAGTTGAAATGAGAAAAGGATAAATAAGAAAAAATAAGAAAAGGAAGAAACTGAGATTCTGGATTCATCAAATTCCCATGAGAAGGCAGCAGTAGGCAGAATTTCATGGTTTGATCCAGGAGTTGAGGCCATATCACGACCGCTTTCGTACATATTTCAGAATGTCAGTGGGACAGTTTGAGCTCTTGTTGGCAGAGTTGGGACCACATCTGAGGAGGAAGAGAAATAATTTCAGAGAGCTGACTGACCCAGAGTAGTATCTACCTGTGTGTCTGAGGTAAAATAGTATTATTTTACTATTTGTATATTCAGTACCAGTGTGCGTTTTGAGCTACGAGCACACTTGTTGCCAAATGCAGTGGTCTGATTGGTCAGATATGTTTATTAACGTTAAAGAGACATCAACACTTTCACTCTTTTCAGTGCACATGTTACAAATACAAAAAGATTCATCATGATTGAGGACATTACCCTGGTGTTTGATAAACATCACAGTTTATCAAACACAACTGAGCAGTCCTTACCTTTGAAAATAATCTCTCATTTTCCTCTCCTGTCCTCTCTTTCTTACATCTTTCATCTCAGAGTGAACTTATCACGCATTAAAGTTTTTCTACCTGGGAAATACAGCCTCTGTACCTTTAGCTCGCAGACTCACTGTGGTCCAAACTGCAGTTTGTCTTCGCTGATATTTGTCAAGCTGTTTTACACACAATTTTTTTAATGCTTGCTCATCTTCTATAATGCCACAGGGCTCTCAGCTAAATGCTTAAGTACAGTACTGAGCTAACATCTCCATGCTGTTAGCTGAAAGCAGCGCCAAGTTGCAGCACACTAAGTATTAAACTGCCTTTCAGATTACTCACTAACTGAAGGGTGCTCAAAGAACAGCGTTCTGGTCCACTTTAACCCTTGATTATACCTCCGGTAAAAGTGAACCTTATACACTCCAATGCCAGCTAAATCGCTTAAATAAAAGGTTCATTTTGATGACGTTTGCCATGAAGAACACAACTTTTCAAAGTCCTGACCAACTTCCCCCCAAAATTACAGCTAAACATTTCCTTAGCTAACTTTGGGTAAAATGAACCCTAACCTACGTTGATGCCTTGAGAAAAATGGGAGGTGCACTTTACTAAAGATGACTGCTGATTTTCTGGCTGAACAATAAATTTGTAAAGTTACATCATTACATTACCATGTTGCTGAAAGGAGACATATTGAACTGGACAAGATGCATGTTGTGTATGAAATCTAGCTCACAAAAAGTATTTACTTTGGTAATACAACAGTTTTGGGGGAAGAAGTTAGTCATGTCACATCTGCAACTGCAAAGAATGCCAAGAGGTCAGTTAATCATGAATGGACCAGGAACTTTCAACTTTTCCAACCAGCTCTGTGGGAAGAGAATCCTTCAGCCTTTGGTGCTTTAACAGCTAAATACCTTTCAGTATTCTGTCTTAGAAAACCCAAGTGTTCTCTTCCCACTGGGAACCCTGGAGCCAGGGCATAATGTGCCCTCAAGTCACTTTACAGAAATGGCTATACCTGAATTCTGCAGTAAAACCAAAACCCAACATGGAGTCAGTGAGTAAACCTAGTCCAGTAGTCATTATAAGTGATTCCTCTCATTGCAGTTTGGAAGATTTAATGTTATTGTTGGTGTGGCTTTTCCTGACAGTTAGCATACTTTGAAACTAATGTACTGTAAATTTTAAAGATAATGCCTACATCATTTTTGAGGCTGTCCTCTGACCAGAGTCAGGCAACTGAGAAAATTAAGGTTTCAAACATGTAATATTTTAATATTTTGCAACTATTGTTATTATAACATTTTTGCCTAAACCTAACCAAACAACAATGGTAAACATCCAGTGAAATGTAAACTTAAGTGTAAAATAATGTGAAAAAATGTTTCAAAATATTGGTTCTGTGTGGACTTCCAGTAGTAGTCTTGTATGTGAAAGTGCTACAGCCACCATCTCATGCCAACTCAAGTGGAATATTCTGTGACTCTTTCATGACTTCATCTTTCTTGAGACTGTGCTGGATAATCTTAGATTGTTAGATATCCAGACTGTATTAGCCAGGAGAAAAAAAGAGAAAAAAAGAGTTGCATAGGTTGTCAGAAAGAATGCATTTAATGTGGTATTTGCAACTCAATTTGAAAAATTTGCTTATGTGAAGGTATTGAAGCTGGGGTAGGCAAAATGTTTTGTCACTGTTAGACAAAATAAAATCATAATAACGTTTTAGCATATTGTAATTCAAATTTTTAAAAGGCAACTAGAGTCCTACACCTCCTCCACCTCCTCTGCTTTTCTAAAGCTCTGTTTTCAGGCTTTAGAAAATGTAGTTCAAGATGGGACACACAAAAAATTATAGATCTTTTCAGTCCAGAACAGCAAGGGGTAAGGAGAAAAAAAAACAGGAAGAGGACTTTCTGTTTTTTCTTTTAACTTATCCAAATTTCTGTCTACTGCAGCTTTAAAACCAGTGAATAATGCCACTGTAAGGATGCCAGAAAAGAGCAATCAAAATGCTACTGTAACTGCTCCACTAAATTGACATGGCTGACAGGATTCACTCACTGTCTCACCCACTGGTGAGTGAGGCTGAATAATTTAGGTGTAATTTCACCATGTTTCATGTAAAATTTTGAAATCAAAATAAAATAAGCATTTTCATGAGACTGGGTGAAAAGCAATATTCTAATCCTGTTACTAAGAAAGTCATAACTGTTGGTTTGATTCTTTCATTTTTTTCAATCACATAGAGGACAGATTTGGAAGGAGCACCAAAGCGAACAGGAATTCTGGAAGAAGAAACATTGCCTGTGGAGGATGATGCCACTTGTGAGTTTGCCGATGTGTGCTTTCAATGAAAGGACAGCACAACCCAAGAATGCCTATGGCAGGGCAGGGAAGGAAATGGATTGAAACTGTAAAGCCCCAACTTTCCCTCTCACTGAGGATTCTTTGAACTGGTGGTGTGTCCATGAGGTCACTTTTCCTTTCCTCTTCAGGCTGTCAAACAGATACTCGTGTCTACAGAGAGACTGGGAGCTGTGGTAACTGCAAAAAAGAGTACTCTCAAACCAGAACATGTGGATCACCTAGTCTTCTCACATTAAAAAAGAAAAAAAAAAAACAAAAACAAATGCTGACCAGTGAGCAACTTTGTACTTGTCATTTTTATTTCTACTAAAAAGGTCAAAAGGTACATAGTTGATAGTGGAATTTAACATTTTTCATTTTAGTTTACAACAAAGCTTACTTAATGTATATTTATATTAATACTACACAAACTGGAAAACTGTTTGATTCCATTTAGCATTAACTATTGCAGTCCTGGTCGGCTGTGTTTGGAGTACAGTCTGAAGTCCCCTAGGATTTCAAACTGTGATTTCAATTTTTTAAGGTGGCTTCAGAACCACATGGGTAACACATTTTTCCCTTGTGACTGGTGGTTGCCTGATTGTCGCCGACTGGTCTATAGGCCTGTGTGACTAGGGCCTTAATTATGACTCTCATCCCTCGTACTCCTAGTAGATGTGTCTAGTTTGATATATTTAAAGTTATTCTTTAACTCAATTATTGAGTCTTTTTCTTGCTCCGCAGCTCTGGTGAGCTTGATGTAATAGATAAAGTATTTTGCCACCTGCTTCAAGTTCTTGTTGGAGTGGCTCTCAAGCTCACAGTGGAGCTCCCACAGAGCAGAATAAGGACTATCATTGCCAGCTGGGGTCCAAGATGGTGGTGTTATTCCGAATCTCTAAGTTTAAAGTGTTTTAAACAAACTTTCAGCTTTACTGGTAAATTGATTGTGTTGATTATGCACTGGTCAAAATTAAGGGAACACTTGAACATCACAGTATAAAACAAAGTCAGTTAACCCTGTAATGCCAAGTGTATCATATTTGATCGATGATGCTGATTTCAAATATTAAAAAAAACTTAGAAATAATGAATTATACTGCAAATATGTGTTTGACTTTTACTTAGATTTTATGAAACTACATCACTAAAAGAGTTGTGGAAGGTTTGGCTGACATATCTTTTTTGCACCATCAGGAAGATGTCATCTAAACCTTTATGTTTACCTATGGTATGAGCTGTTTTCAATTCTGCTTTCTTGTAATTAGGTGGAAAGACTCACTTTGGGAGTCATGGTAATATTTGCCACCATTTGTTGTACCAGCAAAAAGTAAATGCCTCATGTGTAGCTGTCTCCTGCTTTTTGTGTAAATGATTTAGATTGCTTTTAATTGGATTTTGCTTCTCTACTTTTTATTGTTCTATGGATAATAATTAATCATAATTTAAATATCATTTTGCTATATCTGTCAGTGTCAAAATTTATCACCTTCATGTTTATTTTTAGAGTGAGGGTAAAAGCTAAACACACTTGACATGAGCTAGATGTTGTATGTTCCATTTATGTGTATAATTATTAAATATTGTAATAATAAGATAGTTTAATAAGTTATATGCATAATACTCTAATACATCAAATTCTACATCAGAAAACAAAGAGCTACTCAGAAGTGTTTTTATTATCTCCTGCTCTCTGTTGCACTATAGAATTTTATTTTGTTTGGCTTTAGCTTCAGTGGACTGAATTAAAGCTTCCAGCTTACCTCGTCATTGCTGGAGCTGTTTAACATCCATTTTTGTCATTAACATCACTATTTCAGCAGTGTATGTCTTGTGTTCCAGATTCATATGGAAATTTTAAAAAAGTAATGCTAGATACTTACAAGGAAAAACAATTTCTCTTTTAATAACAAAGAATAAAACAAAATGCCTCTGTGTACACAATCTGGAACACTGGCCTTCTAAGAGTAGGAGATGCATCACAGGTCATAAGGTTAACAGACACTAACAACAGATTTATTTTGAGATTTCTGTGTTCTTCAGTGATGGTTGTTTTCTTGCCTGTAGCACATGACATATTTTTATCTTTTTATATCCTGTCATCATGGCACATTGCAAAACATTTCTTTTCATTGTGGCAACGTCAGTTAATCTGTATCTGTGTAGAGCACAACACAGCTTGATAAATTCATGATAGCATCATCATGCATCATCATCAGTGATAATATTATTAAATTTGTGGGGGCTCTGCCACAAACACTATTTGTACAATAAAGCAGAGTTGCACAGTTAAGTCTTTCTAATGAAATCAAAAGGAGCACATGAGATGCACATGTTGTCATTACCTGGAGACAGTGCTACTGTAGGTTAGGGTCTATAAGGAGGAAAGAAGGAAACTGGAATCAGCATTAATGTAGCATCACATTAGGAAGCCTCTTTGGAGAAACATCATGGGAAATACATAGTTGCCAACCTAATTTCTAGCAATTTGCTTCTCCACACTCCAAACACAAGAGGTGGTGATACTTCACATTACAGCTGGTTTGCCAACAACAAATGAACTAAAAAGAAGAATTAAATGACAGTGGCCCAATCACAGTCTCCACATTCATAGACTTTGAAGGGCTTTTGCACTAAGACTGTTAGGCAGGTTGCATTTTAAAATTGCCAAGTGCATGTGCACTCATTCCATAAGTCTGGGTTTTTGCCTGTGAGAGGTATACACAATAAGCACTGTGACTAGGGCTGTCACATCACGATAACATTAATATTGAGAAAATGTGAAATGTGTCAATAAGCTGAGGCTCCTGAAAGTTGGTTTCTTAAAGGGAAGATTGCTGCAATAACTGGAAAGTGAGTCCAGGTGCTGGATTTCTGATCAAAGTCTAATTCCGGGCATATTTTTAACTTGATATCAATTTTTCATTTTGAAATGACAGTTGGGATAGGTTCCAGCACCCCGTGACTCTGAATTGGATAAGCAATGAAGCAAATGAATGGATGGATGGATGGCTGGAAATATCAGTTATTGTCAATATCAGTATATCATGACATTCCTAGTTGTGACATTAAACACGCAGGGTCCAGGGAGTAAACAAAGCAAGAATGGAAGCAGCAACCTATACAAAAAATATAAAATGTGTGCATTCAATTGTATAATATAAGGTAGTGACACAGCCCATAACTATAATTAAGTATTTAGATGGCTAGTATAGATAGACTGATCATCTTATCCTTCCATACATTTGTTTATTGAAAAGAAAAAAGGACATTCTGTAATGTTTCTAATTACCTGTCAGTTGGATTTGTAAATTTGCTTGTGTTTACATTATTATTTACATGACACATAAAACATGTTTTTATGACATAATTTTTCTGCTAACCTGCTCTTGTAGCATTGTATCACTAAAATCAGTTTTAAAAACGTTTTCTAAAACTGCATAAAAATTGAATTGCCATACTATTTAGAATAATTATTGCTCATTATCACTTAATGAGTTGATTTCAGTATAAAGGGGGGGATTTTACTATTTACTGAAATCCATTAGGAGTATCCCATTCAAAAGCGTTCTGTACTTTTTTGTTGTTGGTTAGTCTTGTCCAAATCCAATTACTGAACTATTTAATTTTCTTTTAAATTAACCTGATAGTTCAGAGAGGTTATTCATAATTGGACTTTGTAATCTTATAATCTGAATTCCACTCAGTTTTGAATTCATACAACTGTAGTTTTTTTTTTTTCAATTCAAAATAGAAATTTGTACAAGCAAGAATATTTTCTGTTCAAAATTCTATAAATGCAATTTCTGAATTACAGTGTTATTATTATTTTGGGTCGGCTGGAGTTACATGATGGTATTTTTCTAATGTCCTGCAACAGGCCTGACTAACAGTCTGCCCAAGGTTGTTGCTCTTTAATTTGGGACAAACTGTCTAATCAGATCATTGTGTGAAATAGCTGTTGTGGTGTCAAGTAAAGGACAGCATACAGGGACACAAAGGTTGATAAACAAGCAAAGATGTAAATAAATAGCAGAGGCTTTTAAGAAAAAATGTTGAAAAACTGCTAAATTGTGCTATGCAAAGTTTGGACTGAAACAAATTAGATATTGCATTTTAATTAAATTTACTGCTACTCAGTAAGTGGCCTTACTTTAACTGCCAAAGGGTGCTTTAAATAATATCTGTGCAAAGAGGACACATATTGTTTTTAACAGTTCTTATGTTTAATTATTAGTTGAAGCATTAGAGGAGAATGTGTAATATGTGAACATTCTAATTATAGTAAATATAGTCTGTATTTTCATTGTTTTTTGTGCCCATAGTCTTCAACATGCATCTCAAATATATCTGAAATTATATAAAACATTTCTAAATAGAAATTGCTTTTGTATGTTCAACAAAGAAATGGATTTATGATAAACCATTTTATTGTCTGAACTTGGGGTTGCATTTCTTCCAAAAAATCCTGCAATTCAATCCCATCAGCAGACTGCACTGCTATCATCTGAATCATTAAGCCAAATTAATGATGTATAATATTCAGTGTGCTTCTCTGTCCAAGGCTCTTTCTTGTGGAGGTTAAACTTTGAGTGGGTATGTGTGTGGGTGTGGGTGTATGCGTGCGTAAAAAAAAAAAAAAGAAAAAAGAAAAAAAAGTGGTTAAATCACCAATGAGGTTTATTAGATATTAACCTCAGTAAAGGGCTAATCTTAATTATATCTATCAAAGCAGTTCAAAGGATTTTTAGTTTTTATCTGGTTTTCCTGCCTCACCCTATTGCTTAGGTTCTTTTTCATTTGCAGTATATGGCTATCCATTTCTCCATATTTTGTTATAATTTTACATTGACTGGTACACTCAGCTGATCTCATTAGCAGTGCAAATGTATTGTCAGAAAGACAGCCTTGTAAGAGATGCAGTAGCTAGCACTCTGCCTTTGTATCAGCAGCACATTTAACTTTGGAAAGGCCCCTTTCGATTCATGTTTCCGTTTGCTTTCTGAGTCAAGGTCATGTCAATGATAGATTGGACGGCACTTTTGCGCCTGAATTTATCCCCTTTATCTCTTTAAATTACTGCCTTAAGGCTCCAAATTGAGAAAACAGCCAGGGTCTCATTTCCAAAACCATCTGAGCATAATAAGTATTAGCTGTCCAATGGCATTTATGTGTCGATCTGCTGGAGTGCAGAGATGGAGTGCAGGTGCCGCCAAGGACCCATTATTTCAGACCCCCACTGTTCTAAGGAATTGCAAAGGTGTCTCTACATATCTCAGCACATTTTCCTTTGCTGTATTATCACAAAATGTGTGTTTTAATACATTGTAATCCAAATGGTTCATGTATGTAAACAACCCAAATGATATATACACCTCATTTATCTGGTCTCTGATAATCTATGGTTTGCTGTACAGTGCAAAGATCTGATTGGAATATTTATAGCACCTAATTTCACAACATAACAAATGCATTATGATAAATTACTGTATATGTTCTGAGATTAACAGTGGGTATTAACAACCAAAATCTATGCCTGCTATGTTTCATATTGAAGCTGAAAATCTCTTGATCTATTTTTGGGAAGTGAATTCCTTTCAACTCTTCTATCATATTTTACTTCTAGTAAGGGTTGCGAAATCTCTTTTCATTATCCATGGATATAGAGTGCTGCTGTAATATTACTGACAGCCCTAGACATAATCTTGGTTGTATTTCTTATTCTCAGACAAGTCATAGTGCATAGGAACAGTTCCTCTAGATTTTGTCCAGCTTTCATTGAGACAAAGTGCTATGTTTGTTATAAAGACATTATCAGGCCTGATACATGAAACGAAAATAGCTGTGCTAATAAATAAACACATTTTAAGCTACATCTACAGCTCTCATAGACCAAGTATCCTATGACTGGTTCTCTTTGATTGCTCTAGAGTCTTTAACCCACTCATTGTTTATCCTATTGCAGTACATGATCCTTACCTCGTCTTGTCTCAGATCAGTGAGCTCTACATGTTACTAATGACAGGCTTGGCCTAAGAGAGAGTACTTAACCAACAACTGGCATTTGGCACTGTTTTATCATTAGACACGCATGTCTCTAAAATTCAAGCTCCAAGGAACAGAATAATTACACAAACCAATTCTCACTGTTGTTAATTAGACTGATCGCAGTGTCGCCATTGCAGGTTGGAAGATACAACTTCCTGGTGGAGGTTGATGGAGAATCTCAGCATGCTACTAAGAAGCTGGTAAGTGCTTCTACAAGCCCATATGCTTTCTGTAACCATGTCTGACTCATCATTGTCAAAAGCACTTTGCAGGTGCATGTTTTGTTTGGTCTCACATGGCTCTACACTCTGTAAAGCCAAAATTCAGACGGTGTGGCAAAAGAAAATGTTTTCCATGGTGAACAACTTATAACATATATATACAGTATATACAGTATATACAGTATATATATATATATATATATATATATATATATATATATAT
>VUQS01031929.1:36641-50455 GCA_015108495.1 Heterochromis multidens | reverse complement strand
TGATAACCTGAATATCACTAAAGCTGTTTTACGCAATTCATCTATCCTCCTTTTAGAGAAGAATGGGCACAACATGCACATAGTAATTTCTTTTCTTTTGTTCTGATTTTAGTAGTTTGTAATCATTTTCTAATCATAAAATTGCTGCCTGATTAAAAAAAAATAATTTTGACAGATGTGATATTGAAAGTACAGAGTAATTATTGTTTTGTCCAGAACACAAAACAGTTATTTTGGTAATCTTGGTTATGGCAAGTTGGTTATGCATGGGCCATAAACTACCCATCCAGCCATTCATCAATTTTCTTCTGCTTATCCAGTTCAGGTTCATGTGGGGAACTGTCATGGAGCAAAAGTCAGGGTATACCCTGGACAAGTTGCCAGTCTATCTCAGGGCTAACACAGAGATGCAGGCAACCATTCATGCTCACATACACACCTATGGCCAATTTAGAATTGCCAATTAACCTAACTTTCTTGTCTTTGGACTGTGGTAGGAAGCTGGAGTACCTGAAGAGAACCCACAGAGGCACAGGGAGAACATGCAAACATGCTGACCAGTGGATTTAAGCCCAGGACCACTGTACCACATTGCTGGGGGTCATAAACCCCCTTTTTTCAGAATTTTCCTACATAAAAATAATTAAAACAGGTTCATAAACAATGTTTTTTATGTAAGAAAATTCTGAAAAAAAAGGCCCATAAGGTTTACCCAGAGCCAAAAGTCTTTAAAGACTGATCTAAAGGTAGAAAGCTACAATGCTTTGAAACAGGTAAAAGCAATGCCAAATAAGTGAGTGTGCATCTGAACTTGCTTATAAACACTCGTACAGTAGGTTATAGTTCTTGGGACATAGATATTCCATGGTAAAGAATATACAGCATTTTGATACTTTATATAAATATAACTCTCCACTGTCCTTTTCCATTCAGTCATATCAGACGGGACACACTGTCCTCCCCACCTTTGTTTGATTATGAATTCAAAGCCTTAGTTGCTGAGCTGGTGTTATGATAATGCGCAGCAACCCACTGTGATATACAAAATTGGTTTTGACAACAGACTTGCTTTTAGATTCACACTGCCCTAAGACCATAGATTTAACATATAACACACATCTCACAGACTTCCCTGCTTTGGTAAGAATGGTGGAGGGCACTGGGGGGGTGGTATGAGGGGGATGATGGCAGCCTAACTACTGCTGAAAGATGTGAGTGGCCAAGAAATTCATAAAATACTGTCGTTTTTCCTGACACATACACTCACTCCCTTCTCCCTGCGGATCTCCCCTCTAGTTGAGGGAAATGTGCCCTTGACAGTCCCAGTGTCAGCTGTGATTTTGTCACTCAGCGGTTGAAAAACATTGTGGTGCTGAAGACCTCTTGGGTGCTAATAACTAGAGGGGGCACTCTATCCTCCTGATAACTCCAGAGTCTAGTGAGAGGTATCAGCTCTTTAACAACATTAACAAACTGTTAAAAAAAAAATACTGTAGTCACTTTCATTATAGGATTCGTTATAGGTCATATAGAGAGCCATGCAGAATTTTAAACTAACTCATTCTTTCAGAGAGGCAACAAAATTTGTCTTTTTAACTAACACAGCTGCATTCTGAAGAAAATTAAAGAACCAACTCTCAAGTGCATACACAAATGAGGTTGCTGACATCAGTGGAAGGGGATGTCTAATTCACTGAGCAGCAGAGGTGAATCAACAGATTTGCCTTCCAATCGAAGACTGAAAAAAAAAAAAAATAGACATATACAGACACACCAACCTGTAAGAGGACATCAGTAATGGGCTCACATTTTCCTAATCTCCTTTGATGGATTCAGGCCATGATTTTCATTTAGTCCAAAAGAGATAACCAAACTGTCAGCTGTGCTGCTGCTTTGCTTTAATCTCCGCCTGCAGCCAATAATCACCCTGCAACCCGCAACCCTTTGTCAATTGTTAATCTTGTATTGAAGACATTTAGATGCCAGGATGGTATTCTGCATCCTAGGATAATCCAGGGGGCCACTGAGGAGAAGCAAATTGGATTCATTATTAAATTTTGCATTATTAAAAAGACAAATGAATTGAGTTCTCCAAAGAATTTGTGGAATCAATTTAAAAATAATCATTACCATGCAGATGCGTATCACGTTTCCTGCAGACTGACAAAGAGATTAGCAATCTATGTGGTAGCATCTTAAAGGCATTTAACTCATGGTTATGTCTTAATTGGTAGAATCCACCAATATGTGCTCTCTTAGTGCTGTTAAAGTGTTGCATAAAATATGGTCTCATACTGTATATCCCTATATTTTTGTTAAGAAACTTTTTTTTATCTTTTAATTCTTTAACTATTCATACACTGAATTTCTAACACATTTTATATTGCTTTTGAATAATAATAACCACTTGTAATGCTTTGACAGCCACTTGTAATGGTTTCACCTTTGCTTTGCTCTGACAAGGCAAAGTAAAGGTGAAAGGGTTTGAACATTCACCTAATAAGGGAAGGCTCCCTGGTTCAATCCCAGGAAGAGACACAATCCCCCAAAGTATTTGAATGTGGTGTATAAAGCTGCCAAATCAAAACACGTGGAGCTATCTGCTTTGGTGACCCTCTTGTGAATAAGGAAGCAGACAAAAGTAGCTTTACGTGTAATGTTCTGGATATATTGCCTGATCAAATGCTAAAGTAATGAAAGATAATAATAAGCAAGCAATTCTTGCCTGAATTTAAACTGCATAAATTACATTGTCAAACTGAAATATCTAACACAACTCGAATTAATTTTGACTTTCACAGACACAAATCTCCAGACATCCAGCAGGTTTAAAAGTGAAGTCAGTGTGCTTCAGTTAATGGAACAACAGCCTGTGGTTAAAATGAATCAAACAGAGACTGATTGGAAGGTCACTTCTGGCAATTTCATGATTGTGATTATATTAGCAAAGGCCTTCACATTTAAATGAAAAATTTTAAATAACTTCCGATTTGCTATTTGCCTTCACCGTGGCGCATACAACACAGGATATGCAGAGGCATACTCAAACAGGAGGAAGGCAAAGGAGCCTGATTAAAGTTTATCTTTCAGGGCAATAAGTCTACTGGCATTCATTATTTCTTGTCAGATTGTAAATGGTTTCTGAAAGGGATATTATGCAAGCTCACACACATATGTTAAAGTGAATGATTTAGTCGTGCCATCCAACCACGCTCTAACCTGTTTGTCCCTGCATATGTCAACCATCAGTCTGACTAAAGACAACATCTAAGTGGAGAGAACAGCAAATACATGGACACTGCTTGCAAGATGTGCCAAACAAATAAAGCACTCATCCCCAGTGACCCTCAAACAAAACTATGATTTGGGGGGTGTTTAGTGGCTTTTTTATGAAAGGATTATCTTTGTGTTGGCAAAACTGTTATAAAGTGACGAGGTAATTTTCTCACTGCATCTCATCCAAGCAATGAAAGTCACACCTGTATAGTAGCTCTGCTCCAAATGTGTCGTGGATGTGGAAAATATGTTGTAAACTGTCAAGGTCTCTGTGCCCAGTGGAAACAGAAAGGTGTGGTATTGCCAGCCATAATGCATACTCAATATACTTTAGGTCAGCGTGACATCAAGAGTATTAGTTTCATGTTGATACATTTTAGTCATGTTATGGCTATTGCACATCTTGCATTCCTTTTTACTTACAGTGAAGCATTATCAATTGTTTTACTAAAGAAAGAAGACACAAATTCCATTACTCACTTTCTCATCAGCTGTTTTACTTGATAATGTCCAAATAATAAATGTGATTGTTCTTTCAAAATGTCTATATCAGCTTGCTATGTAATATTGCAACTATGTAATATTGTAATTCAGAGTCCTGCAACCGTGTGTTTTTCATCAGTTCAGTGATTTATTTGGACAATCAAACCATGGATTGATTAAGAGAAGTAAATGAAATGCGAGTCAGCTTTTCACGAGAAACATTTGTGATCTGTTCATTTCTCTGTCAAGGCAAAGTTCAGGTGAAGGAACATTTTCAGTGCGATTTTGTTTCTCTTTGAGTGCAAAGATGACCAAGCAGAGCACTTACAATGTGCCTTTCTTGTAAAAGTTTATTTTCGGTTGATTCCACTGATTTAGATTTTCTTGCTCATTACCATCTTTAATCAATTTCCTTTAGGGGTGCGAGTCTTTTTTACATGTGAAAGTGCCTGACTTAGTCTTGAGTGTCACTGGATTATAATTGTATTTTCTGTTTTGCATTTTAAAAAAACAATAACATACTTTAGCTGTAAAAATATCATTAGCAATATTTCCACTTTGCCGTTATCCAGTAAAGTTGTGTGTGTAATCTGCATAACCAAGAATTAAAAAAAAAAAAGCTAACCCTCTTTATAAGGACTCATTAAAAATGTATTAATAAACTGTGTTTTCACCAACAACTGGAATGCACACTGACCCTGAAATATTATATTTGAAAGAACAGATTTTCCTGCTGTGTGAACATAGTTCATTCTGGAAAAAACACAGTGAAAGAAAAGCAAATCTGATGCTGAAGGACTACTGTATGCCGTCTGAGAAGTGAAAGCTCTCAGAGTACAGCTGCTGAATAGAATGCCATTTTCTCTAGGAACATAATGTTGAAGTTTACCCAACACTCAGGCTGTCCCTCTCTCCCATAGATTTCTGTAATGTAATACATGTTGCAGCAGACACATCATATTTGGCCTGAGGAAGTGACTCATGAATGTCTTTCAAAGAGAATTGTGCTTTGAACTTGTTTATTATGTTGCCTTGTGTGCTTCTACCTCACAAGCTCAGGACCAGGCTGCGATCTTACAGGTGGAGGGTGAGACCCTGCTGAAGACCCTGGAGCAAGTCAATAAAACATACAAACAACAGGTCTGGACTCTGATTATCGTTCCCTTGGCTTTAGGGCCACACAGTACAACATGCTGAACAAATGTTTTGGTAAACATTCACAGCCAAACTCTCAGAAATGTTGGCACACCATGTCATAAAGAGCCTCACCTACAACAAAACATCTACAGAAATGTCCTTGACATTTTCAGGTGGGGATTTCACAACTTTGGTTACCCGAAGGCAGTTTATATTCTGCAAACACATAGGCACTATTTGACCAGCAAAAAGTAAATAAATCTGTTTTGGTAAACCTTTGTGGACTATGAACATTCAGGAACTGCTCAAAAGTAATAGTTTAGAAGAAAAAAAAAACACTTTATCCCCAAGTTACACTGATTTAAATAACTAACTGCCTAACAGGTACAATGAAAGAATATCACCAAGCTTTTGATACCAACTTTGATTGCAATAACAGTTTTCATACAGCGTTGCGCAGGTTTGATATAGTTAGCGTCCAGAATTCAAGAGGCTTTGAGACACAGTACGACATCCTTATTGTGTCTCTTTCTCTCTTTCTTTCTGTCAGCAAATGTACTCATAATAATTCATGCTTAAATAGAAGCATGTATGCTCAGAATGAATGCAATATTAAAGCTATTCAAAAGACTTTTTAAAATCAAATGTCTCAAACTTACATTGGGCTTCTGACATGGAGCTAAAAAGGCATCACTGAAGTAGAGTCTAAAATAATGCATTTTTTATCAAAGGAATATGCCAAAAAAATTGAAGTGTTTTACCCAGCAACCTCTGTATGCAGCACACATGTTAGCCTCGAAACAATATCTGAAACCAATTTGCTACTGATGTAGGAATAACCTTTGGATCATAAAAAAAAACTAAGATTTTTGCCACTCAGTGTTCTTCACCCTTACTTGCAATGTTCCACAAAGACAGCTGTACGAGATTTGAATAGGATACACTGACTGTCTTCCTCAATATCTTGTAGGAACCCATGTACAGTGCCAGAATTTAAATCAGTTCATGAATATGGAACGGTCCAGTTGGAATTTCCGTATGGTAAAGCAGCTTGTCACTCAGAACGTCAGCATAAACTTTGGCCCTCACAAGCCCGAAATACAAAATTCAGAGACTATGATAAATCTGGCAGGCCCAGCTCTCTGACAGCTATCTGGGGCTACAGAAGAATGACCTGCTAACTGTGTAGTGCATGTATAGGGGGTTCTGATCCACTGCCCCTCAGACAGAAGACAGAGACACACACAGACAAGGGAATTGGGAGGGTCTACATGCGAATACAACAAACCAAGCATGCGTTCAACTGCATCCCTTGGGCTTGGGAGGTTGTCAATGGGCTTGTTTTCCACCCTTCAGGACTATTGTTTACTTTCAAGATTAGAGAGGGGGAAAAGAAGGTGCACATAGAAATAGAAAGTTGGGTTTTTGAGTTGGGTTTTAATATGTCAATTCATTTTTTTTCTTTTGGTTTAATAATAAAAGTGCCATTGAAAGAATGTCCTCCATTTTTCTGACTTTTAATCTTTATGAGGGGCAGAGACTGAAACTGTCAAACCTTCATTATGCCATGGTTTCTTACACTACTTTAACAAGATAACTAAAGTACTTCCTATTCTTGAACTAATTCAGATTATTGTATTTCTGGTTACTGATTCCTCATGTCAATAAGATTACATTATGCAGCTGATCCAAGTTGATCCAGAAATCCTAATCCCTAAGCCCAAGAATACCCAGTTTCTAACACCCCCAATCTTCTTAGAAATAGTAGTGTCTGTGCTTCTGGGCATGCAAGTGAGTGTGTGTGTGCAGATGTGTGGAGAGGGTGCCTGTACCCCAATAATTATACTCATTCCACACGCCACGAACTCACTGTGACCTGTTTTTGGAGAGGGAATCAAGGCTGTAGGTTGTTCTTGGGATATATCCAATCCAATTGAGTGGATGAGAAGTGACAGAGGCATAAAAGCCCAGAGAGCCATGCTGCAGATTCTGAACACGTAATTAGCCCTGTCCCATGAGGATGTGCAGTGAGTCTGCTTATTCCAGACCATACATTAGCAATGACATCCTTCTCCAAGTAGACAGCATAAAAATGAACATCCCTTTGCAGTCGGGGTGGGGAAAAAAAAAATAAAAATAATTAGCACAAATCTGCATGAAATGCACTACTTAGGGCATTAAAAGGAATGAAAAGTTAATATGTTTGGTTTTGTTTGATTTTTTTTTTCCATGGCATTTTTTTCATAAATAGGATAATAATGTCTGGCTTCCACCAAAAAATGTGAAGAGTATAACAGATTGATTAACTGGTTGAAATTAAATCACTGCCACAGGTTTGACAGCAAGCTTACCTCAGAGATACTGCTCATTGTAAAAGCAATCAAACCTTAATTGTTCCACTCCATGAACACATAACAAAACAGAAGTGCAGATTAGCGTGGCAGCAACAATGATTATGTTTTCATTAATTTTCTCTCATAAAACTATCTGCTTAATTAAAATGACTGGGTTTCTTTGACAATCAGCTTTTGTGAAAAATGATTTTCCCTGTTTGTTTATGTTAACTGTATGTTTTTCCAGTGTGAGTCTATTTGAAATTCTATGGTGTGGTCTTTCATTTGTGATTGTGTGTCAGTGTTCACTTAGCTATTTGTAATCTGTTTAACCTGTTGTGCTGTGATCAGAGGACTGTTTCTTTCTTACAGCAGAGGCTTTGGCCAAGCTAGAGAAGCATCTCTCAGTTGGAGATTATCCTTTACCCTTGAGTGGGATTCTTCACTGGAGGGACTCAAAGACGGAGCTTGAGGGACAAAGATTTCCATCTAGTTTTCCGCTCTCTTCAGCCCTGTCTCTCCCCTGCTTTCTCCCAGATTTGTCTGACTTTCTCTTAATGTTGACTGAACTGTGCTTTATATTCAATCCATACTGTATGTGAATATATTTAAAAAGGCACACCTTTAATAATGAAAATGTCCACTTCATTTGAATCAGCACACACGTACTGTATATATAGTGCTCAGCTTAAATCAAAGAGCTCTAAATGCATGAGCCAGATCTCATTTACATTCTCGTTTGGGTCATTGCCATTGAGAAATCCAGGCTGCCTGCCAATTTACAGCAAGCAGAAATATGTTTTAATGTGGATAAAGGTGTGAGTGAAAGCAAGGATATCAATACGATCAGTGAGATATGCTTGAGGATTTCAAAATAAACTCCATGAAAATCCTGATAACTTCAAAACTGCCACAATGTTTCAGTACTACAAAGCACTTGACTTTCTTTTTACCCCCCTCCTTTTTCTCTTTTAATGCCAGTTTTCGTTGCTTGGTAGCAGGTGGTCGAGGTTGTCTGTTGTGCTGACACTAATGCTAATCTTGAGCGTCAAATAAATTCAACTTACTGTCCATTGTACAGAGGAAGACCTAAGAATATTATATTTTGACATGAAAGTAGGTGCCACTGTGTTCATCACTATGATCCCTCAGCACATGGGGAGGCTTGTTTGATGTCTGTAGAGATTTCATGTCATGAACAGAGTATCATAGGAAACTTTCACTGTAGGTAGAGGAAAATAATAGGTAGAGTTGAGTATTTTGGTAGTAGTTTAAAAGTATGATATCCCCCCCCCTTTGTTTTATGTCTTTTTCCAAAGACAGAAAAAAGTATACATGATGCTCCAACAGTCTGGGCTCACACAGCAGGAAGCCAAAGATGCAAGAGGACTTACAGACATACTGAGATAAATAAATAAATAAGAAAAAATGCAACAGCCATGTGTGCACTCTCACAAGACTCCAGCTTGCTTCTGAAGCCATTTTTAATGTGCATCAATCTGTGCAATCTCCCAAAAAGTCCATCTCACCAAGCAAAGGAGATGAATAAATGAGTGTGTCTGACAGAGCAGTCATAGTCAAGATCAAAGGAGAAGAAGATAATTAACAGCAGACTAATTGGTAACCACCCTGAGTTTTCATCAGATATGAAAAAGACTGGAGTTTTTCTGGATATTAATTGGAGGAGAATGTGCATAAAATATTTTTGGGTGAGGCATTTTTAGTAGTAGATTGCTTGACACAATAAGCTCTCAAGTGCAAAGTGCAAAGTTATCAGAAATAATGAGTGAATAGAAATGAAGTAAAAAACAAATTTTCATGAAAATAACCCATAATGAAATACACTGAGCAGTTTCATAATGAATTAAATGTGGAATTTTGTGTACCAAGGACTACTGCTATTACCACTATTGTGACATCAGTGAAATAGAATTTGTTTATTATTAAATAAGAGCTTTAATTCTCTGATTTTCTAAATGGAGTGAGATTCCAGGTTACACCACAAGGAAGGCACCTCCTCCTCAAAGAGATAGGTTAGCGTGGCGCCAACTCCTGTCTTCAGACTTGGCAAAGCCATAAAGGAAAACACATTATTTGTCATCCATTTCATTGGACGGCCCATTTATCAGTTCTCTTCATGACAAAATCTAATCTGTTGTCAGCCTTCATGCTAGTATCTGCAGGATGGATCCATGCTTTCATGTTGTTTATGCCAAATTCTGACCCTACATCTGAATGTCGCAGCAGAAATTGAGACCAATCAGACCAAGCATTTTTCCACTCTTCTTTTTTCCAATTTTGCTGAGCTAATGTAATTTGTAGCCTCAGTTTCCTCTTCTTACTTGACAGGAATAGCACCTGGTGTGGTCTTCAGCTGCTGTAGCCCATCTGCTTCAAGGTTCAATGTGTTATGCGTTCAAAACTGCTCTTCTTCATACGTTGATTGTAAAATGTGGCTACTTGAGTTACTTTTGCCTTCCTATCAGTTGGAAGCACTCTAGCCAGTTTCCTCTGACCCACAACATCAACAAGGCCTTTTAACCCAGAAAACTGCTGCTCACTGGATATTTTCTCTTTTTCAGACCATTCTCTGTAAACTCTAGAGATGTTTGTGTGGGAAAGTCCCAGTAGATCAGCAGTTTCTAAAAAAATACTCAGATGAGCCCTTCAGACACCAATAACCATGCAATATTCAAAGTCACTTAAATCACCTTTCTTCCCCAGGCATGTAGACATCTTGACCATGTCTACATGCCTAAATGCATTGTGTTTGTTTGCTTGTGTGATATGTAAGGGGCCCATATATATATATAAATATCAATATATAAATATCAAATTCTCAAATTGAAATTCTGTTGTGCTCATTAAATAATACATTAAGCAATACATTTGGATGTTGAAGTGTTTGGAAGATCGTCTTCTGTTGGTTACAGTCGCATAATATCCAATAACAAAAGCATGTTTGTTCTAATAATAGAATGATATTATATGTTAGAAATAGAAAGAGTACAGTATGTGATACTTTGCTACCTGGACAATCTAGCTCCTACAGGTACCATTTAATGAAGCTGCCAGCTGAGAACCTGTGAGGCGTTAGTTTCTCAAACTACAGACTGATGTACTTGCTCAGTTGTGTACACCGGGGCCTCCCACTTTCTATTCTGGTTAGAGCCAGTTTCCACTGTTCTGTGAAGGGAGTAATCTTTAGTTTTGGACAATTTCTGGAATAGAAGAGCCTTCATTCTTAGAACAAGAACACTCTGATGATTTTCAGAGGATTTTTCTTTTTTTCTGCACTTTGAGAATATAATCAAACCCACACAGGCTAATGCTCCAGACACTCAACAAGACAAAATTATAGCTTCTTTAATTAGCAGAATAGTTTTTAACTGTGCTAACTGGAGAAGAGTTTTTCTAATGATCAATCAGCCTTTTAACATTTTAAACTTGCATTAGGAAACCCAATTTGCTGTTGCAACACAAGAGAGATGCGTGTAAAAAATGGGCATTTGCACATATTTAAAGCAAAATCGCTGTACACTTGAATGAGCGACAGGTGCGGTTGAGGACAAATGAATGAAGTGTGGATGGACCAAAACATTGTAATTTAATAAATATATCAGCAATACGCCAGACTGTGGGGGAGTTAAATTTAATTGCCTTATACATGTTTAAATTCAAAATCATAAATTATTTGTAATTCTGATCAATTTAATGTCATATTAAATAAGAAAATAAGGCAAAAAAAAAGTTCTGACAACTTGCATATATGCATTTGAATTGGGCACTGAATCTTATCCAGTGTCACCCTTCAAGTTGAAATGGATCTGCACACAAGGGCAGTTGTACATTTATATTACCAATTACCTTGAGCCTCTGAAAATGGGGGACCATGTTTAAAAATGGCTGTGATTCCGATACAGTGAAATGAAATACTTTTGTTAAATCTTTTGAATTAAACTTAAAGTCAGCATTTCAATCACATCTTGATTGTTTGATTTAAAATCCATTGTAGATGTGTATAGAGGCAAAGGTACAAAAACTGTCAGTGACAATGAGGTCAGTGTATATACAGTTACTGAAATGGACCAGGGTCAGCATGACACTCCGTTCAGTCTATAGCTACACAGCCCAATAAGCAAAAAGTTGTGAGCTATTATGCATTTGGATACCATACCTCTGCCATAGTCTTCATATTTGTGCTACAGAAACACTTTTCTGGGATTGGACCATATAGGCCTTCACACCCCATGCTCATTAATGCGCTTTAAACAACAATGATCTGTCATTGCTTCACCAGTTCTCTTTCTAACTTTGTAGTTTTTCACAACTGCCTACCCAGAACACCTGCTGTTTTAGAGACACTCTGACCCTTTCGCTAAGCTATTGCAGCTGAGCCTGGTCTCCCTCCATTCTTATCACATACAAACTCTTGGTCAGGTCCTCTTAGTGTCACATTTTAATACATGACGTGCAGGATTAACATTTGGAATAGGCATATTTCTTCCTAAATCTAACCAAGTAGTTTTGGATGGCTTAACGAAACCAAATGGTTTTAGTTTGTTTTCAAGTAATGAAACGAAACAGGCAATGAAAACAAAAGTTACAGAAAAAAGAATCTGCCACAGGGGAGGGGAACTGCAGCCTCCTGCTTGACAGTCTTGTGATTTACACCGCAAAGCCACTCCTGCTTGCCTGTGCAGACTTGGCCAACATTTTAAACATGAGTGTTTGCACTCAGCATCCAGTATTGCTGCAGCTAGTGCATTGTGACAAAGGACAAATTATGCATATGTTTGAAACTGGACACTGAATAGTAGTACTTAATGCCCTGAGAAAGAGAATAGGTTGCTCAGCTTGTTCATCAAAGTCACTGAAATCCTTATGCTGGCCATTTTTACTGCCTTCAATAAACATTATTGACATTGCCTGTCAGTGGTTTTATTGTTGTATCTGAACAATGCATATATAAAAACTTGTATAGGTAATTGTATGCAAGATTTGTGTTTACACTTTTGGAGGAATTATCTCATAAGAATATGTATGTTATGTATATTCTTCATTTGTGCAAACCTAACCAAAAAAAACAAACAAAAAAAACCCCTGAAAATATACATAAACAGATAAAGACTTGACTACATCAAAAAATTAGTTACAAGTAGTAAACAAATCCTAACCTCCTGGGTAAAAGTACTGATCTACTGATGCTAAACATTGAAAAAAGATGCTTACCTCTTTCACCTTGAATGCCTACTAGGTGTAACCCTTGTTTCTCTTTTCTGAACTGAGTGGTTTCTGTCATATTTCAGGCCTGCTTCGAGAACAAAATGACTGGGTCTGCATCAGAAGTTGCAGAAGTGAGGGTGATCTCTGCCTATACAGCTTACTAGGGTTACCCTTGGAAGAACCTATTCTAATGGTTGTCAAACCACGTCTTTATTAATATATATTGAGGTGTCAAAACTCATCATTAAGGATACTGGGAAGGTCATCAAATGTCGTCTTTATGGGAGAAAAAGTTACATGGTATCCAGCAGTCCTCACCAAGACTTCATATGTGATGAGCTGGGAATGAGTATGAGTTGGTACCATATCATCATGAATCAAGATAAATTTTGACAAAAGTTACTGGACAATATTGCATTATTTACTGGAATTACAAGTTAGGCCTATTACAAAATTATACAGGATATGCCACCATTAATGTGCTTAGAAGATTGTTAGTTTTGTCTGAAGACCAGAGTTGTAAGCAGAATAGCAGTTTAAAACTAAATTAATAAATAAAATAAAATGAAATTATGGCACTTTTGATGATAATACATAGAGGAGATTTTTCCTTTGAAGCTTTTGAAAGGAAAGATAAAGTATACCCACCCCTGCAATATTAATGGGTCATTAAAGACCTGATAAACAGAACGTTTCAATTTATCATTTTATTTAACAACACATGCAGAAATACATGTGAGGCAACACAGAACAACAGTCTCAGGTGGGACATTAAAAGCAATATTTATATGGCTGAGAATCTCTCATTCTGCAATGAAATATGGCATTGTTAAAGGCTCACAGCAACAATATGCCCTATGGTACTATTAGCGAGTAAGACCCTGCAAATAAAAGGCTTACATACTAAGGTCTTTATAATCTATTATTACATTTCAGAAGAAACGCTTGGAATGTATAACTTGAGGACACAGGTAAAACATAGCACATCACACTGCTATTTCTCATGGGGTGATCACTGTTTTTATGGTGTTACTAGTCAAAATAAAATGCAATCAGTTGTAACAATAATGTCAGTAAAAGTAATACATATGCTTTAGTGTTATAGCTTGTATGCACAAAATTTACACAATTCCATACAGAAGCACAAAGAACAGACATTATAACGTAATATGTCTTGTCTCAGGTGAATGCTATAGAAATAAAGGAGAAAACAAAAGCAATTACAGTTTGTTTATCCAGTGTGTGGATACAGTATGTGGTAAATTGTAAATTGTTGAAATGAACACTTGCATTGTGTAATGGTATGCATTTTTCAAATATAACATCTATCTTTAATAGTAAAGATGTAAAAATGGGTGA
>VUQS01031929.1:21299-36621 GCA_015108495.1 Heterochromis multidens | reverse complement strand
GTGATAGATGCTGATATGCAAAAAAAAAAAAAAAATGTCTAAACCTTGAAGTTTCATTGTATTAATTTAGCACCTGAAAGCCATGTCTGCAATGAAAGACTCCTCCTTTCACTATAATTTTCATGTAAAACTGGTTAGTATTCACCCACTACCAAAGTCTCTACTTAAGAGTGAAATGTCTCAATTCCAGGTACAGGCTGTATTTGGCTTTTGAAAACTACAAAACCACAGCCTTGATGTTTATGCCATGAAAACTCTTATTCACGTGTTATAATATAAACAGAAATTGCACATAAAAATATAGCTTAAGTTGTTAAGATATAGTATAGCTAAGTGTAAATGTTACTTGTCCTTTAAAAACCCTGTGATTTATTTTCATCTACAAATCAGCATCAATCTCTGATGCTGTATCACCTCTGGTCTACTCATATGGGGTTATAAAATGGTCATAATATTTTTTGTCTTGTTGTCTAACAACTTAAATACAAAACTGAATATTACTAACATTGCTTCTCCCTCCTCTACAATTCCAAATGATGACCTATTATGAGATATTATTAGTCTGTGCAACATAAATTGTAAGACATGTGCAACTTGTACAGTACACAAAAACTGGCTCCATGTTCTTCGAAATGCCTTAATTTCCTAAACATTTTCTTACAGTTCAACAGTGTAATGAGCTCCGAGAATGTGTCTTTGCCTGACTGGAGTGGTAAAAGTGTTTTAAAAAATGTAAAATTAGGTGTGTGGATTATTCAGGCAGAAGTGGAAGTCTGACTGGTTGTGCTTGACAGTGAGTTATTTAGTTGCATGTACACACAAACACAGCATTACACGCTTACAACCCCCACTGGGAGTTCTAGGTCTAAAAATAAAAGGCCTAACAACACACATTTAAATCTCAGAGGGACACAGATGTCTCAAGTCTTTCTTGAACCGTACCAGGTCTTGTTACATCTTTCTCTTAACTTATGCAAGCCACGGTTTTGTGTATTTATTCTGTGTTGTTCAGAATATTGTATGGCATGTCTGAGAGGTGATCCCTGAAGTCCCTGAAACATTGTGGAGAGAGGGCCTCAGGGACCTTATGAAACAATACAAAAGCATCTGCTTGTTTGCACAGTTCAATATATAATTTACCTTCTCTGATATAACCACTCTCATTAAGGAGTTCAAGAAGGGAAACAGAAGGCTGCTCAGAACCATAGTTAAGACACAATGCTTCTCAGTCCTAGCTAGGTCAACGCCTAAATTCTCATTACCAATAACACCTTTCACAATGGAAAACAGTTCATCCATCCTCCTAGCACCACACTACCAGACTTTTTGCTGCAACAAGCTATTGTGACCACAGTGTAGCTCCTCCTCTGCCCTTCACACACAACATGAGATTTATATGGATTATTTTTTTCATTTCACTCCTGGAAAGAAAGAGAATAGGCTTACTCTCCAGAATGTTATTTAAATATTGCATCTTTGACACTCAAACACTACAAACAGTTGTCAGCTTTCTTGGTCTCAGATTAAACATATCTGTTTGCCTGCTTTTCCAATATCTACTGTGATATTTTCATTCTCCTCCATACTTCAGGATACTGTGGATACTTCATAAATATCATTTTTGTTGCTGGACATGAATGGAAATATTGAGCCCAGTATGCAGGAAATAATCTGGCTTATATAGATACATTCTCTCTGAATCCCCAGCCTAGACCCTGTCTTGTCTTTCTTTTTCACATTCCTATAGTCTATTTATTTTTTCAACAACCTCTGCCACATGAGCACATATCATACTGAACAACACCTACTGCACTATGAATAAAAAGGGAAGACCAACAATTTGATATTATGGTAGTTGCAAGAACTGTTACAGTGGCTGATGGCTACAACTTGAAATTTTAAAAAATTGGTAAGGGACTATGATATCATATTTAGAAACTGAATGCAGAGGATCTAATTCCAAATACACAAAGAAAAAGCAAACAAACAAACAAAATGAATGAAAAAACAAACCAATCCCAAAACAACAATCATTTGCAATCATTTGGGTTAAATGTATTTGTTAAATGAACTAGTAATTGTGATTTGATTTAGTGCCATTTAATGATGCCGGCATTATCAAACATGAAACATGTTGGTGCCAAGCCAAAGAGTTAACAGTACTGTGCAAGTCTTGTGGCACACCCCATTTCTTTATATTTTGCTTCCACTGAGCCAGACTTTGTTGTAATTCTTTTAAAGTGGTCTTGAGCAATAGTTCTCCAGGTTTTCTGAAGATCTATCAAAGTTTTTCTTCGGACATTGGCTGTTTTTTCACTCATTTTCAGTCCAGTTGTTGTAATTGACCATTTTCCAAGGAATGTTTTTTGTTTGTTAAGCCACTTAACACTGACCTATGAATCATTCAGACATGAAAAAGGCACCTAGCTCAAAGAATGAACCAGTGTTGTGTCTACACACAACAGACAACTTAGCATCCATCCATCGTCTTCCACTTATCCAATTCAGGGTCACGGGGGGCTGGAGCCTATCCCAGCTGCCATTAGCGAAGAACAAATTTCAAATTGTATCTTTAGGCACTTTGTTACTAGCAGCCTGTTGCAAATACACATAATTTGTTCCCATTTCTTTAAGGGAACAAATTATGTGAAAAATGCCAAAAATAACACCGTTTGATAGTCAAAAATACTATTTTTCCACCAACATGGTGATTCCCAAAAAGCTATTAGCCAAAATCTTGGCATATCTTAGCAAGGTGTGCAGTGTGTCCTTAAAAAAAATTGAGAAACCTGAACAAAAGAAGAAGTGGCAGGCCTAGAACAACTATCAGAATCATCTTTATTTGGCCAATAACTGGTTCTCTCTGCTGAAGATAACTCTTCCCCCCTTGGACACCTACAAAGGGTAACCCTTGTTTCTTTTTTTGGAACTGAGCATACATATATACATATATATATACAGCTTACTAGGGTTACCCCAGGAAGAACCTATTCGAATGGTCATCAAACCAAACAAAAGAAAGTGTCAAAACTCATCATTAATGGTACAGGGGAGGCCAGCAAATAATTTCTTTATGGGGGAAAGAGTTAAAGAAATTACATGAAAGCTTGCCTAAGAGAGTTCAGGCTGTGCTGAAGAGTAAAGGTGGCCATACCAAATATTGACTTTCATGCTCATTAGCATTGTACAAACTCTGTTTTTGCCTTATGTGCTGTATTTTCCGATATGTTTGCACATTTCAATAAATCGCTGCACCTATTTCCCTATTTTCCTATAGCAAAATGTAAAGAAATGCAGGGTTGTAAACCCTTGCATAGTACTGCAGTTTGCAAAAACATTTATTTTACACATGTGCAATGTTACAAGTTAGAAGATGAAATCCTCGCACTCGTCTTGGAAAAATGAAAACAGATCATCCAATAAAGCAGAGTAGCATTTGCCCAGAATTTAAGCTGAGAGCCATACAGCTCAGTATTTTTCATTTCAATGAGCATTATTTATGGTTTTCTTTCTTAATTATGATTTGCAATGTTTTAGTTAAGCCTGTTGCTGTATTTATTGTGTATGTATACAATTAATTCTGAATTAGTTTGTGTTTTTTTTAAAGATGTGATAAATATTCACCGGCTAAAGGAAAACAAATAAATAAACCAGTCACTTAACCAGCCTGTTTACCAGATATCAAGAAATATTTTTTTTATGTCGTAAAATATTTAAATATAAAATCACTTCTATTCTTATCCTATGCACAGAACTCTTCTCTGAACCAGAACATGAAATAGTTAAATGATCACAAGAGATGTTGGTTGGATCAGTGCACTGGAACGTGTCAACGTTCATAGATAGAAGACAAACATTCCACCAAGGTATTGTTGTCAACAAAAGGGCAGCAAAAGCTTTATCTTTTCAAATGCTGGTGCCATGGTGAGGACAGAGCAAAATATGGAATTATAGCACAATAATACAGATTGGCTGGTAACAAGGTTAGAAGCTGATAGGATTTGGAGAGAACCTTGTGCTGCATTTCTGCGTAAGGGTGACTGGAGTATCAAGCCCCGGTTAAGAATAATGGTTTCCCTTCAGGAGGATGTGAAATTGGATTGCTCATACAAAGTGCTTGCTGAGGATAAACCTGTGTTATCCAATTATCCACCTAAACTACATAAAAAATTGAAGGTGTGGAGTCCTGGCAACAATGTTGTCCTAGACTGAAAATACACAGAGAATATACTAATAGAAAGTACAGTCTCATGTTTACATACCAAAGTTAAGTTTTTTTTTTTGATAAATAATACAAATTGAATTGTAGACAATGCATTTTTACTTATTTTTCATTGTAAATGTTGTGAGATTAAGTACAGGGTGTGATTCCCACAGCCTTTCTCCTAAAATAACCTTCACTGCATACCAAGGCCAATGTAGATAGCACCATTGCCCAACAGAGGGCAATAGTTTATTGCATAATGCATTTCACAATTGAGCACAGATTTGTAAATTCTATAATTCTTATCCTCATGTTCACAATGGTTATTTTTTGCTACACTTCATAATGTGCAAACTAACTCTTTGATTAATGTTAAGCTGCAGACAAAAGGTTGATGCTGCAGTGCAAAAGCTGGCCACAAAGGATATCTGTTTTTGAATTAAGAAAGACATGATACTTCTCTGTATTAAGAAGTATAGATGTAATGTGACACAACCAGGAACGCTTTTTCTAAACCACTGCTAACAGATCCTCATGCTGTAGCAGAGGTGTGTGCACAGCTTCTGTAATGTTGCTCTAACAATTCTAGATGATAGTAATGATTATTGCATCAACTGGAGAAAACACACACACACACACACACACACACACACACCAGACATCAGAAACAGTGACATTGACTGTCTAGATCAATTCACACCTGCACCGATTTACCGTAAAACTGCCAACATACCTATCTGCACAGCCATGATTATATCAAGCTTCTTTTATACCATCTACCATCATGAAGTTTGAAATTTGCAGATGTAGCACAGCAATGATGTGTATAGCCAGGCAGTTGTAAGTTGCTGTTGCAGCTCATTTACAAGAGGAATTTCCACTTCCTAATGAGAATGATTCTCAATAGGAAATACAAAACCTTTCTACTTCTAAAGGAGTCAGTCAGCACACATTTGCATAAAAAAGCCTTTGATTATGATAGATATTGCCTGCAGTCTCAAAAACACTGGCCTGGGGAGGCTCTCCAGTCAGTTAGCCTCCAGTTATGGCTGATATTGTTCTCTGATATAAAAAATTATGCACGGCATTGCTTTGTTTAGAAATAAGGAAGTGACTTGCCTTTCTCGTGTTAAAATTACATACTAATTAGATACTAATCTAAATACACAAACACGTGCATTCAAAACATCTTTTTTTTGTTTGTTTTTTTTTTTGGTTGGTTTTTTTGAGTTGTTGAGCATTTGCATTCAGCCACAGGGGAATGATAAGTTAAGAAACGCAAGGAGTTCATAAAGACAGTTTTATTGTCGGCAGGATATATAAAACGCCCAGCATGGGACTCTGCATCCAGACACACCAGCTAAGTAAAAGATTAAAAGTGAAACTTCTAAAGTGGGAAATAAGATGAAAACCACTGGCTTCTGAAAAAAAAAAGAGGACCAATGAATTAGTTATCAACCATTACTGACAAACTCAGCCGACTTCATGCCTCTTAAAATGCAAAAAGACGCGAGTGGTGGGGGTGGAAAGGGTGGGGTGGCCGAGGGAATTAAAAAAATATTCTCCATTTGCTGTCATGCTCTTTGAAATATATTATTAGGTACAAATCGGGAATGCAGAGCGGTGTCATTCAAGGATGGCAGTGCCAAGGCAAGGACAACTCAAGACTAATTTTTTTCTTCAAAAGAGACAGTATTGTGGACCACCCACTGTATAGTATAACAAATTATTCTTAAATACAGTAATTAACATGTGAATACACATCTATTAAAAGCAGGACAGCTGGGTTTCTGGGGAGCAGAAGTCTAGCCCTACCTAGGCCTTTGGCACCCCATAGGACTGTAAAGTGTCGGTAAAAATGCTCAGCAGGCATGAGAAGCACCCCATGGCAAGTGTGATTGAGTGGAGAAAGGCAGTAGCACTGTGAGGAGCTTTCTTTGAAGGGCACAGCAATAATGACCTGTCCTCTCTGTGTGGCCTCCAGTGGCGCCTAACTCTGCCATTGCGATGCTGCTTTCAGATTAGGCCTGCAAGTGCTACCGATGCACGGGTGTAGGGATCACAGGCTCTGGGTCACTCTTGTCACACTGGAGAACTAGGATTGTACTGTTCCTCTGACAGGTCTGGTGGATGGGGAGGACTTAGAGGGGAGTCCAATCGCCCGTTGGCCCCCTGACACCCACCACCATGTAGGCCCTTGATTCCCTGTGGCAGAAGGATGATTATCTGCATGACAGAGCCTGGTGCATTTGCAGCCAGTGACTATGATAGTCCCTGGCAGCAAGCATTTTTTAGTTCACTGTCTCATGCTCCTGATAATTTCATGACAGGGTGTCCTGCACAGCTGCAGGAAAGAGTGTGTGGTTGCATTTCATAAATAATCACTTAGTTAAACCACTACATGGGGCAGATGTAATGAGCAAAGAAAAGGATCACACCAAAATCTGCAAGAATATAGAAAGCTAATCTAAATTTAATACTTCCCTGTCTGGTTTCTTGACTGTGTTGCTTTTCAAAGATATAGAAGGTCATATGGTGTTATGCGAAGACTATCATGATTTAAGTATCCAAAAACATAACACCAGGTCTCCAAAAGGGGGTGAGTGACATGTTGGCATCATGACAGTTTTTCTGAAAATGTTGAATGACATTTCATTCTGTGAGGGACACATTTTTGGCTGATTTTTACAGTTATTCTAGGTTATGGATAGCATTTGGTTTGCAATGCTTATATTCATCTCACATTCTGCAACTGATAATCTCTAATGAGACAGAATGTACAGTGGTGAATTGTGAAAAGAGAATTGAAGAGAAAAAAATTACATGTTCTGCACAGTTATTCTGTCAGATTAAATGATAGCAATTAAATTATAGATTGCTGAATTTGAAAGAAGATGAGTTCATTGTGATGAAATCTCTCTTTGATTACAAAGAGATGAAATTTTTCTTTACATGTAAGGAGAAGTGTTGTCACTTTGCCCAGGCTACAACTCCAAGACAGTTCATAGCTGGAAAATTCATTTCCCTGTGTTCCAATTAAAGCCTGGAGGATCTAGAAGCCTACTGTGATGTGACATGGCTTCATATGAGCTCAGAGGCAATGCCCCATACTGCACTGTATGAACAAAGCATCATCTTTTGATTATGCTTCCTGGTATTGCCCTGAGACCATCTACAATTCTTTTAAGGAATTTTAAGGCTATGCAGATGTTTCAGTGTCCATGAAGCCTGTGGTGATGTTATGAAAGAAAACTGAGCTGCTACCAGAGACAGAGCATTTTTTTTTTTAACTTTCTCAAGCATCTCCACCACAAAGGTAATGTTTTTAGCCCCAGGTATTCAACATGAACTGGACCGAAAATGTCTATGAGTACTTCTGTGTCTTAAAGCATTATTCATAAATAAATGAGGTTGGTAATTCAGCTTTTTCACTACAACAACATTAATGTTTTTGTTTTTTAGCTTAAATGTGTGAGCAGAGGATAATTCAACACCTGAGACAAATCTATGCCTGAACCTGCTTTTACTGTAAGAAAAAATAATGGGGTTAGTGAGCTGGACATATATTTGTTATCTGTGTTATTAAATAAAATAAGATTTCTGTCTTTTTGTCCAATTGTAATACACAACAGTATATTGTTGGTTTCTCCCTCAGATCTACCAGCATTAGTACTGATGACTGTGTTTCTGCTTTTCCAATTTCTCTGTCTTGTTTAGTGGACTGAGAGTAATTCAAAGAATCCAAAAAAAAATACATCAACACCAGAAAGAGTAGCTTCTGGTAGTGTAAAAGTGCATGTAATAGTAATTTGATTTACCATTCTGTTTATAAAATCTTTATCTTTGCTTGTTTATTTCACTGACTACTTTCTTTGTGAATTCCCTGTTTTCATTTTTGCCTAACAGGAGACAGAACAATAAATAAATTAATTAATTAAAAAATACAACAGAGACTTTAACAAAACATATTCAAATATATCCCCTTGAATGTTCCAAATTTAAATTATGAAAATATGACTTTAAAAATAGCCTGAAGTTATAAAACTTTCTTGTGCAATGTTCTCATAATCTTATAAATAAACAAGCACTGTTTGAACACAGAAATCAGCTGAACAAAAGTTTTGAAACAATAATTTTGTTGGCTTCCTGACTGAGAGCGCATGTGAGACATCTAATCTAATTACTACATTAGACTGGAACAAAAGTGTAAAATGGCATACCAAGAACATTTTAGCACAATTTCATAATTTTTATATAATGTATGTAGGTCATCATTTGCTTGTGTATTCTACAATTGCCTCAATCATAATTGAACATGATGACTCTGATAATGACGTTTCAGCAAGGTAAATTAAGAGAAGGCTTTGATAGAGACCAAAGAATCATCAAAAGAGGTTTGAGCTGGTTGGTTACTATGGACACTTTATTTATCATATTCTTCATTGTTAGTATAAGCAAGCTGATGAGAAATGCATATAGATATATAATGTAGGTCAAGGATGTTTCTTTTTCTCCATTCCTATAGTTCAAAAGGGTATAAAATTAATTCACTACAAGTCAGTTTTTGACCTCCAACAGTAGGTTAATTTGTTAAGGTAGATCTAATTCTAATTCAATAACTCATTTGTTGGTAAAATAATAATTGGAAGATAAAATGTGTTAATTACAGATAATCTTAGCACACATATTTTCAGCCTGGTGTTAATAATATGCTGCAGTTTTAGGAGCTTAACATGTTAAGAAAAACAACCCATCCTGATCAAATAAAGTCTTATAAATCTGTTTCCTAGATTTTGCCTGGGAAGGACAAAAGCAGAGTGCAGGGCAAACACTGTAAATCCAGGACAGTTACTGTTTGATACCATCAACAGGGTCAATGGAGGTATAAATGGTCCCAATAAAGGTTACAGGCTTTTTTACGATCGTGTCTATGGCAACCAAGTGGCTTCAGAACAAAAGCTCATCATATATACTAAAAATATACAACAGGCAGTTTTTTTAGTGTAAGAATTTAGTAATAATTCTACCAATATAATTACAAGTAATAATCTTGCATGGTGGCACTTACAACTGCTAATATTATGCTTTTGATAAGATGTAATGAAGCCTCTATTACAATGAGTGTACGTATGAATGAAGTGTATTTCATGTCCCTGCATGTCAGTGCTATAACACTTTTTGGTATATTTTCTGGTGAACTTTGCAGGATAATCTGGTGTTTTTTGATATTTTAAAATATATATTATTTATTATTACTAATAATAACACATTTTAGATGTGTTGTATTAGTAAGAGTGCAGATCAAATGAAAATCAATAATATCAGATACTGAAATAAGATAAGAAATACTTTATTTATCACACATTTATGTTATGAAATTATGTTTATTATTTTTATTTATGTGGATATAGTACATGTGTAACATTGATTTCAACGTTTAGTAAAATTCATTTAAATGTTTAGTAATAAATATCAAGTAAAAGAAAAAAAGTTTTTGATCACAAGTTTATTTTGTTTTCCAAAAAAAAAAAAAAATACTTATTAAGGAACATTGTACATTGTTATGCATTTAAATGGTTATAACCTGTTACTATAATGTACATAACAAAGTCACAAAAACTTAATCAACTATACTCAAAAAGAATCCTATGCCAACATGTTCTTGTCAGTCTGAAAACCTATTGTCATTTTAAATAGCTCTATATAGCATTATTATCACTTTGACCTTCAAGTCAATCTACTGACCTTGAAGGAGAGGTTGGAGGTCAAATGTGACACGATATTTTAAATCTTTATATGGCAATTTCTATATGTTGACAATATACACCACACTTGTAAAAATAATAGTTTTTACGTTATAAGGCTTTTGGTCAATTTTTGACCAATAAATCATTAAGTTGACCTAGAAGACCTTGGTGGATGTAAGCCAAATTTTAATGGATTGTAAACATGACCCCACTCTACACCCCTACAAAGTTTTATCAGAATTCATTCAAAACTTTTCCAGGTATCGTCTTTACAGATAGAATGACACTCATGCACACAAATGCTACCAAAAACATAACCTCCTTGGTGGAGGTAATATATAATAATAATAATAATAATAGCAGTAATAACAATGATAATAATAGCAGTAATAACAATGATATAGAAGAAGTAATGTGGTGCAGAGGGTAATTATGTATATATAATTGCCTGCCAATGCTACATTGCTTTTCAGCCCTTAAATGTCTATCCTTCAGATTGAAAACAGATTCTCATGTTCAACCTGTTTTAAATGGACCTTTTTTGGTGCACATCAGCCTTCTCTATATTTTCTGTTCTTATTGGTTTCATTGTGTCTGCTATTACTTTTTTTGCAGTCTCATCTTGATAGCCACAGCTCACTGCAGGCTATGTCCCTATGACATGCTCGCACAGCAAATGGCCCAAAACATACCCTGAAACATCCCCAACACTATTAAAAAGCCAATTCTGGTGAATGCTAAAACTTAGGCTCACAAGGTGGTAATCAGACAAGTGCCCATGTATGATAATATTTTGCTATCTATCTATCTACTGTATCTATCTATCTATCTATCTATCTATCTATCTATCTATCTATCTATCTATCTATCTATCTATCTATCTATCTCATTATTTTAATTCAGTCAGGTTATATTAATCAAAGCATGCTATGATCATGGAAACAATAATCAAGCTGAACACTGACACAGGTTAAAAATCATGGTTGCAATGTAGCAAAAGAATCTCATTTTTCATATTAGAAATATTAGATTATAAGCTGATGTTAAAAGCTAATTGAAAATTTCTGCAACTGTGTGTGTTGTGCCTAAACATGGCTCTTTATGAAATTACATAAACTATCAATCTTCAGAATGAGCATAATGAGCATCTCAAGTGACTAACATGACTCATTTGCTTAACAAGACTTGAGTGGTGGCACAATGGAAAATAATAATTATTCATAACACCTGAGATGGCAGTTTTTAAGTGTTGCTGCATCTTGATTATGCATGACTGTTAAAACTACCTCAGTAGTTACACAGTACACATTGCAGGAGTGGATTTCATCAACATGGCCTGCTGTAAATCCTTGGCTCAGCAGAAGCTATAGTTTATCACAAGCACAAATCTGTTCGCCTTTCTTACTTGATCCATTCACTGATACGCAAAGGAATTCAATCAGGCCAAGCTTCCTGACATAAAAAGGATTTCTCATCACACTGGTGGAACTGCAGTCCTGAACTAACTTCAATGGCTGACCAGATTTTAAGGATGGTCTTTTGTTGGGCAGCAGTAAAGGTGACCCCAACTTATTGAGTAAGTGCTAATACTTGTCTTAGATCTAAATTGAAAGATTGCTTGGCAACATCATGTCTCTTTTAGAACAAAATAGACAGTATCCTCTAATTTTCTTAGCTCCACTCCTACATGACTCCAACAGTGTGTCATCTTTACAAAAATGTTTTATTATTGGAGGGAAATGGCATTTTTACTCTACAAAGACACTGGTACATTGTGTTGCCAGGAACAAATGAATTAAGAGAAATATACCCTACATAATGATAATATTCTATGCCTTCATAGTATGGTCCAGGTCAATTTTGACCTCGGCTAAGAATTTCCTCACAATAAGTGTCTACAACTAATTTTAAACTACTTGTCTACTTAGAATGTATAACTAGCCTTTCTGACATTAATAAATGGATGATTAATCTTTAATTAATGTTTCAGAGAGCATGGAGAGTGTTTTTGTTTGTTTTTTGTTTTTGTTTTTTATCCCCCTTTTTTTTTTTCTTTTTAATTTTGAGATTAATTTAGCAGCTATGAAAATGCAAAAAGCTTGAAATGTTTGGACCTGCAGCATAGTGATTTAGAATAACAACACTGGCTATTTCATGTGGAAGTTAAATTACTGGATATCAATTCTCAAATAAGAAAAACTTTAATATTGGATTTTTTTTAAGGACTACTTGACTAGTCTGGCGCCTAGATTGCTTTATTGGATCAGCCAGAGGGACAGTGTTCTGTTGTGATGGGTAGTTGGTTGCCTCCTATGATGTTCTGGCCATTTCAAAAGTTTACAAGGTGGAGAAAATTATCTTTGTGAACCTGGTTCTTTTTTTTTTATCTGCCTGGCTGCTTACCAGTAGCATAAATAAGTGTTGAAAACCTACTAAAAGCACAAATTGTTTCATTAGGTCTCTATGCCCATCTAAAATGAAAATTGACTGAGACACCATTTCAATACTTGCTTTTCCAACAGCCCCTTTAAATTATCAAAATTAATTAAAGGAAAATCAACAAATTTGCATATTTAAAAAGAATCACCTACAAAGTATTACAGTTTTGGTCACCACAACTTTGATGGGATTTAAGGGTGTATGCAAACTGACTGCATTGCATGAAGAGGGGAAGGTCACAGTGAATAAATTTTTTTCAATAGGATTTGCACTTTTGAAGCAGTGAGTGTTTTTTTCAGTTCAATTCAATTCAATTCAATTTCATTTATATAGCACCAAATCACAACAACAGTCCCCTCAAGGCACTTTGTATTGTAAGGTAAAGACCCTACAATAACAAAGAGAAAACCCCAACAATCAGATGACCCCCTATGAGCAAGCACGACAGTGGGAATGAAAAACTCCCTTTTAACAGGAAAAAAAACTCTGACAAAATCAGGCTCAGGGAGGAGCAGCTATCTGCCGCGACCGGTTGGGTGTGAGGGGAGGGAGAGAGGACAAAAGACATACTGTGGAAGAGAGCCAGAGATTAACAATAATTAATGATTAAATACAGAGTGGTATATAAACACATAATGAGTGAAAAGAGGTGAGAGAAGGACAAACAGAAAAGAACCTGGAATACTTCAAGCATTCATGCAGGCACAAAAAGAACATGCAAGCTCTAAATTCCAAAGACATCTGCAGGACAGTGGAATTTGAACACAGGACCTTGCCTGTGAGGCAACAGTGCTAACCACTGCACCACTGCACTGTCATTTTAAGGGTCTTAATCTTTGGAGTTTTTTATTCAGTGTTGTCTCTCAAATGTTAATACTGTACATTTAACAATACAGCATTATGGCCTCCTGATAGCAAGAAAATGCATTTGAAAGGTTTAAGTGGCCCAAGCATTTAAAGTTAGTAAATGTATCATTGTGGCAGGTTATGTAAGCATTTTTTAATTAAATAAATAAATAATTATAGATTCTGTACTACTGAGTATAAACTGTTACAAACTGTTATTGAATCATGGTGAAGCAAAGATGGTTAAACACTTATAATTTCCCCAAAACTCAAAACCAATCACTATATGATTGTAGCACAGATGGACAGATTCTTTTGTTTGACATTTTTTTGAAAATAATTGAGTTGCAATCAAATATTCATATGACATCCACATTAATATAAACAACTTTAAGCTGTTTATGTATGTCTATGCATAAATTCTGACTCATTTTTTGAGTGGTGAACCTAATGTGTCGCATCTCTGTCCCCCGATATCAACATTATAAGTCCCTCAGTTAGCTCATTAGGGTAATAAACAACTGCATATTGACTAACTGGTGGATCTTAGCTACTGTGTGAAGCAGTTTTATTAAAATGCAGGTTTTTAAGGCAAGTTTAGTCAATGGGTAAAAAGTTTCAGTTGGCTATATCATGCACAGAGTAACATTATTCAAGTATTATTTTCTAATATTCTACAGGTCAGGAAGTCAGGATAGTAATACAGTACAGAGGAAAGACAAACAGTGGTTGTCTGGATGTAATTGAACATTCTTGGGTGATCCAAAGAGAGAAGCCAAGCAAATGTCAGAGCTTCATTCAGTCTGTGGCAAAGAAAGCTAGCAAAATTATACTAAAGTGGCATTATGTTCTGAATGTGTTTGTGTTTCAGAATTTGTCTGTTTTTAAATGGATTGCCACCTAAAGGCCTAAATATTTTTAGAATCTTTTACAGATTTTCTCAATTGCTTTGGCACAATTCTCACAGCAGGAATGTCATTCTCACCACTCTTAATGCAGTTCTCAAAACAGTTAGGGCATTTTTCATAACACAGACTCACCTGTGCAAAAGACACTAAAATAATCAAAACCGTTTTCACATTTGTCAAAACATGCAAAGTCAGTCAATCACTTCAACTCTGATCAATGAATGAAAACCTTTCACCACCGTTTTAAGACTTAGACACCAAATTCTTTTTGAGCATCAGGAAGAAAGGTGATTGAATGTTGCAAGGTTGTTGATGCCAGACGGGCTGGTCTGAGTGTTTCAGAAACTGCTGATCTACTGGGATTTTCCCACACAACCATCTCTAGATTTTATGGAGAATGATTCAAAAAAGAGAAAATATCCAGTGAGCGGCAGTTCTCTGGATGAAAATACCTTGCAATAAATAAATTTTATACAGTTGGAAAACCTGTTTATTTCCCCTTAAATGGTGCCACATATGTAAGGAAAATGCATTTGTGGGTTGAGCAGCAGAGTTGAGTATGTGGGTTGCGCCCATGAAAAACTTGTCAAATCTTCTCTGTGGAAGAACCATACACAGCCACGACAGCCTGGCACCTACTCCTCATACTGGTTACCAGTTTGGTCACACACCTGTTGTGGAATGGCATCCCACAGAATAAGCTTGCCAAATCCCAAATAGCTTATTTTTTAACCAACACAACCACATTGGCTGACTTGCAACAAATGCTGGTTGAAGAATGGGATGCCATCACCACAGTAGAGTGTGACCAAGCTGGTGACCAGCATGAGGTGGAGGTGCCAGGCTGTTGTGGCTGAGTATGGTTCTTCCACATGCTACTGAGGCCCCTGTTTGTTAAAAGAATGAATTGTTAAATTGCCAATATGTCTTGTTGCTTCAGACTTCAATCATTCAATCCAATAAACGACACCAAACAAGAGTCAATAGCAGAATAAGCTGTTTGGCATTGGCACAGCCCACATACTCAACTCTGCTGCTCAACCCACAAATGCATTTTCCTTACTTTTTGTGCTAAGTTTAGCATATGCTGTCATGTAATTAGCAGTGCCATGACAGGCACCTGTGACACAAGACTGAGAGTATGTATTTCTATTTGTTGCTACTAAACCTCTTCTGAC
>VUQS01031929.1:0-12710 GCA_015108495.1 Heterochromis multidens | reverse complement strand
ACAGTCAGCACAATACTTTTGTTAAACTCATTGAATTAAAGGTGAAAGTCTAAACCTTAAACAAATGCTGATTGTTTTATCTAAAATCCTCCATGGTTGTGTACAAAGGTAAACAAAACAAAAACAAACAAACAAAAAAAAGTGTCATGGTCCAGAAACTTATAGACCTAACGGTAGCAAAAAGCCATGGTGCAAATAATAGCAGATGTGGCTGACATGTTAGGTTCCACTTCAGAAACTTCACTTCACTTGTGCCCTGAGGAAATATTTCAGTAAAACTTTGCTTTGACCTGATTTAACTGTGAGAGGAACAAGTACAGTGCTCTTGAAAGTGACCTCTTCCTTTTCTGCTTATTTTTTTTTATGATCCTCTCATGTGTAATTTGTTCTTGTCCCTCTCCACAGGGAGGGCAGATGTCAGAGTGCAGGGTTAAACATAAACCCATTGCTATGTATTTGGGAAGGATTCAGTGTCTTACTCGAGACACTTTAAGCAGGGCAGGGTACAGGGCTGATTATAGGACAGTTCCTTACCAATACGCCACCCTACTGACTCTAAAGCTTACAATGACCTTTTGGAATGTCATATCCCAAACAGCACCACTGTGAGATAATGGGCTGCAGTGTCACAAAACCCAGCCTCAAAAAAGAAAAAATAAATAAATAAATAAAAATATGACCACAAAACAGTCCTCCCCTGAGAAACATTCAACACTAAAAATATAAATCTAAAAACATTATTTATAGATTTTTTAAAATAACTTTTTAACTCTTGATTTAAATTGATCAGTAGACAATGTGTCAATTAATCATAAGCTAGCAAGTCTATCAATATGCCGACACTGACAATGATCCAGACACTTGACCTTTTCTAAGGCTTAAATCTTGGCACAATGGTGTGAGAGGGTATGTAGAGCAGGCTGTGGCTCAGAAAAGATGGAATCATCACAATTTGGATTTTATTGGCAGGGTCAGAAATTAACAGGAGCGCCTGGGGAAAAAATACCCTTGAAAGTTCAGAAAATGCCCGTGAAATTAAAAATGAAGGGAAAGAACATGTCCCATGATAGTAATGGATGTCCTCTTTTGTATTTCACTCCTTTCACATTATATTCATTGTGCTGTCAAATTCTCACATGTGAATGTGCCAACTGGGTTGTTTGTGGTGATTTGTAACAACCTATAACAACATGACTCTCCAGTGCATCTTGGGCAAGAATAATGGAGCTATTTTTGAAAGAAAACTACCAAGGACACGTTGAGCTTGCAGCAAATGTTTGATTCCCCCCCCCCCCTTTTTTTAATGTGTTGGCATATGATGGATTTTAGAATATGAGGATCGCGGCACAGCAAATTGAATGTTTAATTACCACTGTGTAGTGCAAATAAAAATGGGACTATCATCATATTCTGCTGGTTTACTTTTTGCAAGGCATTCTGGGTGAAGTGAATCTTGGTAATAGCTTCTTATTGACTCTCAGTTTTTAAGCATAAATACATGTTAAAAAACAAACAAACAAAACAAACAGAGACAGAAGATAACAAGTTAGAGAAAGATCTTTAGGATTTTAAGATTTGTAATAACTGACATGCATGTGCAGAAGGAGATACAATTTAGTGTGGGAATAATTCCCCTAAAAATTGTTCAGTTATTGTATTTTTCACAAATTACCTGTGCAAATTTTCAGCACGGCGTTAAGCTTAGGCAGGTGACATCAATGTGCTTTATTTTAACTACACACAAGGTATTACTTTCACCATAGTCAAAATATAGACCAGTGTGCTTTGATTATTTTTTAACTTTATAGCAAATTCTGTTGTTACAGTTCTATATGATTAAGTGCATCCTGTCATTGAGGCAGGAGCTGAAGGATAATGTCTTAATTACTTTATATCTGTGCACTCACAGTACATGATAATCAACTGGTTTTTTTTTTTTAAATGGGAAGGAGTGAAAACAGGGTTGAGATGTTGACAAGATTACAGTATTGACATATGCCTTTGCATAATTAATTATACATTGATGCGCAAATGTAAATGCAATATGTTAGCACTTTTTTACAGATTGCAATTTTGTTGTTTATTGATATTAACATGTGAGTTGGTGTTTCATCTCCTACAAAGCACTCACAGAATAATACCCATATTTACAGTATATCTTCCAGGGAGTTGATGATAATTTCAACAAGTGACATGTACACTGAAAGACTCTCAAACACATGCACACACATGCACACACACAAACTACATACACCAGAGAGCCATGAGACAAATGCAAGTAAATACCTGATATGACAGATCCAATCCTACTCGTGTACCATAAATAGGGATGGATAGGTGCAGGCCCAAACAAAATATTAATAAAGAGTTTTGGTCCTGAGATGTGACGAGAGCTCCAGCATGATGCTCATTCATCTTTGACTTTGCTTTTCCTGCAGGCCATAATATTTCTCATCAATCAGCAAGTTAGGTGTCAAGTGAGAACAATTCAGCAGAAAGTGAATGTCAAGCTCTCTTCACTGCCCATTTTCCAATCTGGTAAATGAATGGCTCTTTGATGCTGATAAATATGCATTGATAGAGAGAAGATTGTATGCATCAGGGCCTAGCTGACCTCAGTGATGGGCAAGAGAAAACTCCTTGGCAGAAACACAAATGAAAATCTTGTACTGTGTAGCGCAGACATGCAAGTTACACACAAAAACTCTTAAGTGCTTATCCAAAAATTGAAAGTTTATGCGTACTAAGTGTTGTAAATATATTTAAGTGACATTCTGACAAATTCTATTCTCTTTTTTAAAAAACCTAATATTCTCCACCACCTTTAACTTGCTCCTAATTAGTTTTCCTACAATATATCACAATAATTCAAAGCAATACAAGTGTGCTGTTACTGTGCTCATTAGTAACTTTGCCCTAAAACAGTCATATGCACACTGTTTTACTTAAGGGATTAAATTATTGCTCAAATTTTTAAATTAGCTGGCCAGAGTTTGTTTGCGTCTCTGCTGGATCGTCACTTTTTAATTATGTTTTAATGTTAACAATTAGTACTAAAGTGGAGTCAGCAACACTTGATTGGAATCCTTCATAAGGAAAGCTGTGTAGAATTGTTTTATTGTTAAGAGTAATTCAATAACAAATCAAGCAAAAAAAAAAACAAAAACAAAAAAAAACAACCCTCCCTTAATTGTTGGGAATGTTAATCTGTTTAAGAAAGAAATATAAATAAAAAACACAAATGCACATTTTTTATATTTAATTTGAATGACAATTTCTTTTGCACAATTTAAGCTCTGAGTAATAAATTAAACATCTATAAAAATGAAAAATATGAAAAATATTTGCATTAAACAGACTGTGAACTAAGATATTTAGATGCCAAATAGGAATGATTTATGGCTACTATCAGCACTTGCAGACCATATGAATAATTGTCCTGTTTACACATCAAGTGCTGTCAAACATCAATACTTTATTACCTGGTGAATCATTTGCAATCCATTTTTATGGTGCTTATGCTCTCTGATTAAGCTAAAAGCTGATGTCAGTAACATCTTCAGATTAAGCCTTTGTCACATTGCTTTGCATTAAGATCTAACTGATCTTGTACATTGCCCTTTTTGTTATTGAGAATTCTATCGTATTTTATTCACTGAACCACTGTTTGTGTGGCTTTCAAGAATCTATGATTTTAACTAAAGCATTAATATGCATCTCAGGATACTCTTGACTGGCTCATGCTCACCTAGCAGTATGTAACAACATTCTTGAATTCTATTTGAGAAATCATTTCTTGGCTGTCGGCGGCACTCTGCTCTGGTTTCACTCATCTCTTAGAAACACATAAATTGGAATATTGGTCATTTGATGCTGTCACTTTCTTTTTGCACTCCCTGCTTATTTTTCACAACATCACTGCAGAATAGAGAAGTGTCACCAGTGAAGTTTGTTCCTCTAACCTACCTGCACACCCACAAGTCCACCCACCAATCCATCTTATCCACCCATTCCTCTGTTCAGCCATACAATATGTCATGTTGAAAAGAAAAATGTATGGAGTGGAGATAGTTATTAAAGTCAGGGTTATGTGGACTTGCATTATATAATCCCATTTTGATACACATGTAATCTATTTATTTGAAACCTTATTTTCTTGTAGTCATAGCATTTGTAAAATCATAGGCAATGCAACAGTTAATTCAGAAATTTAGTAAATAAATAAAACAGAATTACTGAGAATGAACACACACTATAATGTGAAAGTACTCCTTGAAAGGTAAGTGGTTTAATCTCCCAGTCTACCTGTAACACATACTGAAGTGTTGTTCTTTGGCAAGACACTGAATCCAAGTTGCATACAATGGCAGGGAAGAATCTTGCATGGCAGCTTGGCAGCAATTGGTGTGAATGAGTGAATGAGGCAAAAACTGTAAAAGCTTCTAAATAAATGAAGACTATTTAATTTGCTTGAATATGGTGCATTTTTAAGAAAATGTTAGGTAAGGAAACTCTGCCTTTTTAGGATATTTTGTGTGTAAACATATTAATTTGTTAGCCACGGTTGGGTGTAACATATTCCAAAGTACTGTAACATGTTCCTGTAGTCACCTTACATTTTTCTGTAACATAGTAATCCAACACATTACTAGACTAAATTCTGTAATCTTATTACAATTAATGCTCAAATAATTATGCCATTACTTGGTTTACCTAAGTTTCCTGCACAATAGATATATGAAAAAAAAAAAATCAAATAAAATGTGCCTTTTTCCACAACACTTACACCATTATCAGCTGACTTACTTTCATGTGGAGAGAGAAGAAAAGGAGTAGAGTGATCTATAACTTTTGAGGATTGGAGTTATCAAGATCATTTTTATTTTAAGTGCAGGAAAAGACAAGAACATGCAAAGTGCACCCAGGCCATAAACAACTATGCACTGCTACTGACACAACATCAACTCTTTCAAAGCATCTGCAGAGATGGCATGCGTACACAGAGATAGTGGCAAACCCCTGCCCAGTGCCCTAAGCTTGTTTTTCAACAGGTAACAAAAGCAGTGATGAACAGTCAGGCTTGGCACATTGTAGCCTTAGTTTTTACCTGTAACTCTTTCTACAGCAGAGTTGCTGAAACTATTTTTTTTTTCCTTTGCAAAGTGCTCTCTGGGTTGGTTTTCACCAACTTTGCTGTTGGGTTTGTGGTAAATACTTAAACAATAAAAGAAAGCTCTTGTGTGTGTCATCATTATGATTGGGATTTGTGTCAGTGTTTAAGTATTTAAGCATGTAGCCTAATTTTTCTATTTTTAGATGGTAATTATGTGACAAAGACTCTTGGCCATGTTGCAGAGTAATGCAAAAGAAATGCAATGAGTAGTGTAAAAAATTACTTTAAGGGAGTAAATAAGTAGCATTAGTAACTCTGTCTGTGTGTCTGCGTGCATAATATACTGTCTTTCTTACTTCTTTATTTCCCCTATATATATATATATATTGTATATATACTGTTATCGCATCACATTTCCTCATTCCACCCATGTAAAATATGACTGTGCAGTTATCTAATGAGAAATGTGGTTTAAATGACAGTTAAAGATAAGGTGACTATATTGTAATTCTTTCTGTAAATTCTTACTCCGTTTTTCAAACATGAGCAGAGCTTTTGATAGCCCATTTAATTTGTCACAGTTTCTCTGTGCTCAGCCACATTTTCATTAGGTTGAGTCACTGTGCTCCTGGTCAGTACACATACTAACAACCGTATCTTGATAGCCGTCATGTGCGAAACAAAGGCACCTAGTTAGTATTCCCTCTTTCTGTCACAGTATCTACCTTGCTTACTTGTTAAACCATGGTAGATCAAATCCCTCACTTTTGCTTATCTTCTCCTCTTAATTAGTGTGAGTGAATGCTTTGCATGTTTGTGATCAAGGATAAGACAAAAACATTTAAACATTAACAACAAAAGCAATAATAATAATAATAATAATAACAATAATAATAATATTGATAATAATAATAATAATAATAATAATAATAATAATAATGATGATGATGATGATGAAAATAACAAAAATAAAAATAATAATAATAACATAACATCTGAAATGACTGTTGCTGTCACTAAGGCAACGTGTCTGGGAAAATGCCACTTTAACTAAGTATACTGCTTGCCAAACAGTATTCATTAAAACTTGGAGACATTTTAGGTCAGTTTTACGTCTTTTTAAGCAGTGTAGAGTATTATCGCTTATCATGCTTAAAACTGCATATTGATGATCATACAGGTGACATGTACACAGCTCATTACTTGTGTAAATAAGATTCCTGTATAACTGTGTAACCTCCTGCTGATGTGTGTTGTTAATGTTGCCAATCTTTTATACTTAAAGGTAACCATAGAAACTGAACCCATTAGAATTAATTAATTAAACAGCATAAAGCCTGGCAAACAGGGTGAGGATCAAGGTAAAGATATTGATTTGTAGATGTTTTTGATCCAAATAGGCTGTTATTGAAACTAATGAATTTTGTTATTAAAGCCTAAGGAATGACACTTTGCATCTGGAGGAAAAATGCTTGTTATAAAAAAAGTTTGTCACTGGATGTGGTTAGTGGTGATGATGCAGAAACAGATGTCAAAAAATTCATTATTATCCAAAAATGTTATTATTTACAAATCCTCACTTTGAATTCATTGCAAATCAACAGAACACACATTTTTCTAACCAACAAGTACTGCAGTAGCTTCATTACAAAATGTAATCATGTCATTGTTTTGTGAGATTTAGAAACCTATATATAGACTGTATGAGAACCACAGCATTCTATGTATATATAATCATGGTTCTTAGTGCCCATTTACTGTTAAATGCATTATTTGAATAATATTTCAAAGTCAGAAGTGTGTAGACTCTTTTGTTAAATTTACATAAAAGTGGCAAAGATCTATCCAATTCAATTCAATTTTATTTATATAGCACCAAATCACAACAGTAGTCGCCTCAAGGTCCTTTGTATTGTAAGGTAAAGACCCTACAATAATACAGAGAAAACCGATCAGATAACCCCCTATGAGAAAGCACTTGGCGACAGTGGGAAGGAAAAGCTCCCTTTTAACAGGAAGAAACCTTCGGCAGAACCAGGCTCAGGGAGGGGCAGCCATCTGCCACGACTGGTTGGGGGTGAGGAGAAGCAGACAGGACAAAAGACACACTGTGGAAGAGAGCCAGAGATTAATAATAACTAATTATTAAATACAGAGTGGTGTATAAACACATAGTGAGTGAAAAGAGGTGACAGACGGAGAAATGCTCAATGCATCATGAGAAGCCCCCAGCAGCCCAGGTCTTTTGCAGCGTAACTAAGGGAGGATTCAGTGTCACCTGATCCAGCCCTAACTATAAGTTTATCAAAAAGGAAAGTTTTAAGCCTAATCTTAAAAGTAGAGAGGGTGTCTGTCTCCCGAATCCAAACTGGGAGCTGGTTCCATAGAAGAGGGGCATGAAAGCTGAAGGCTCTGCCTCCCATTCTACTTTTAAATATCCTAGGAACCTAAAAACTTTACTATTCCCACCATTTATTCAGCAGATTAAGTTAAAACTATGCACACATTTATAAGATGTCAAACTATTTTAGGAAAGTTCACAATGTAAAGACTTTCACTATCTTCATTCACAAACAGCAAATTTTGTTTGAACACAGTCTGTGTTGAATTTAATGCATCCTTGCTGTACAAGGGAATATAAAAGAAAAAGAAAAGAAAATACCTGCATAATGTTTTGTTTTGGCATAGTGCTTATCCCGTTATGTGCCATGAGCATGCTATTAGGCAAATATCACTGGCTCCTGGTGGCTTCTCCATTGAGCACAGAGGATTGCAGCAGGCAAGGCCAGAGGCTAAGCAAATACTGTCCATCTAACATATTCACATAAATTATAAAATATATTCTGCATGAGTACAGCTGAACTGCCTGACATATAAATTTGACGGAGTTCTCACAGGTAGTTGTACAGAGTGAGAAGTGCATCATTCATGACTGATAAAGTAATGCCCTGAGAACTTAAATAATTAAAGTTGCTATCATCTCAAAGCACAGTTTTACTTCCTCGAAAGACAGTTTTCTTTTGCCACATGGCCAATGTAATTGAAAATATATCTCAAATATGTTGTCATTATGACAATTTAGTCATGTAAAATAATTAAATTAATTTATTAAATCAAATAAATAATTATCAATAAATGTGTAAAAACAGATAGTTCGTCATCAGCACATTTTGCCTTACTGAAGTAAAATTGCCTAATTCTATAGAGTTCCAGGTGAGAAGAGATAGAATTGAAACCTTTCTCTCTTTCTCTGCTTCACTGGTTCAAGATAACCACCGTGGAGACCAATGCTTTTCAAATCACCCTGGTGGCCCTGTAAGACTACCAATACTGGGGAGTCTCTTGATTTAAGAGCTGACAGACAGAGTGAATACAGCTAGGCTTTACTGTCCTCAGTGACTTACGAGCATTCAGTGCATATCTGGAGAAAAGCTGACATGTTAAAAGGCTCATCAGCACTGAATAGTTAATTTGCTAACTGTTTTATATAACAAAATGTTAATGAATTGTTTTAGTGTCCATTCTTAATCTAAAACAGGCTATGCCTGATGTTCCCACTCATATGACTTGGGGTTAGGGTTAGAAAAAAAATTGTCTTATTTTTTGCCGATATTGTCTTGCTAACTGAAAGCAGAACTTGCAGTGAAATCTTACCAAATTAACGGGTGCTTAAAGGCCACAGTCACAAACAAAGCTTTTTGCTACCAGTAATGTGTGCTTTACAGGTCAGCTAAGTATTTTTCTGCTGCTAGTCATAAGATTTACTTTTTTCCCCTTGCCTTCATACAATCATACAGAGAAAAGTCTTTTGTGTATTATACACACTGGACAAAGATATAACAACCCTTGACAATATGCTCTTCCTATAGTGTTCATTTTTTCTAATTAATTTCTGCTTTCTTTACACACATACAAAGAAATACTGACATACCTGACCCCTGGAAGCACACCAAAAAAATAATCTGATTGCAGATCAAGCATCACTGAACGAGGCTGATGATAAAGGCAAGGCTGCTAAACAGCATCAAACTGTAATATTTTTTCTCTGCAAATGAACAAGTGTCTGGTAAGGTGAACATGGAACATCTTAAAATTGTTCATATTTTATAACTTCAAAGAAGAAAAAGATTGTAAAACAGATTGAACTGCTTAAGTATTAGAGTGATGAACATGCACAATGTTGCATTTAGGACTTTAATTTAATAACTTCAAAAGCATCTTCATCATTCTTCATTGACTAGGAACAACTGTCAGTTCCCCTCTAGTCGTTTTTTAATGAAAAAAAAAATAGTCTCAAAAACCTATAATGCCTTTGTGATATGTGTGACAAATCACTAGAATATTGCATATTATGTTTATACCATGGGTTATTTTGAAATGAAAACTGAAGTAAGCACAATCAGTTAAAACACACTTATAAAAGTATGCCTGAGTTTGTAAACATTGTCAAATTAAGCAATGCCTGAGCTTTGTTAATGTGCAATATTTAAAAGTGTCAAATATTAATATCAATAAAAGAGACAGTTCAGAGAAGAATTCATCTGTAGGAACTTTAGTTCATGGTATGTTGTTGATCTGAACCATAAAAATAAAATAAGACAAAGGTGGGGGTTTATCATCTGTTTCATGTGAAATACTAAAGTTAGATTATTGTTATGTAAAGGTTAAAATTATTTGCATCATATTTGTAAATGCAGCTCAAAAACACTCGAAGAATATGTGGTATCCATCCATCTTCTTAACTGCTTATCTAATTGCAGTCATAGGAAAACTAGAGCCTCTCCCAGCTGGCTATAAAGTTATTTTCAATATCTTTACCTTTATGACATTTTAAGATATTCTAATGCAGTCATAAACTTTTTTCTAACTGCAATCAAAAATCATATTTGTAAATAAAAGCAAATGAAAAGAAATTATCAGGACTGCAAATAAATCATCCTTAGCTGGTTTTGATGACAGAACTGTAAAGCTTTCCCTTTTTTTTTTGCAATCACAAAAAATTTTGGTTGTGATGTATTTTGCAAATTATAGGAGTTTTGCTTACAATTTAAAATCATTTGATTTCAAGTTAAATTCAATCTAATGGGCAGGACCTATGCTGAAGGATGAGAGAAGACACACATTACTGGCTTTGTCTGCATCTCTGTGATGATGAGTCATATACTTCCAGGTCCACATGCATGGTCTGGAAACATGGATATGCATTATGTCATCACATTAAGTAGAACTGCCATTGATAAAGAGGGATAAACAGATCTACATGTGAAATTTATTTCACAGATGTAAAATAATGCAGGTTTAAGACCACATTTACTAATGGTCTATGCCAGTGCCAAACTCTCTTATGGTGTTAAAAGGGCTTTACTAGAGAGGCGCAGTGTTGATTTTGTGACTTAAAGATGTGTAGAAAATTTTAGGAAGTATTAGGAAAGAGTATTTAGATGAATCACACAAACATGATTTCCTAAGGCCTACGGCAACAGTTTACTGAAAATTATGCTAAATTTAATGCAAAAAAAGCATGCCTTAATTTGTGCCTGATGTGCTTGTGATAGTTGCTGCTTGAGGTCTTCATTTATTTGGAATGAAATGGGGAAATGTTATCAGAATAAGTGTGTAATTGGTGCAGGGGGGGTGGTGGCTCAAAGCTGTGAGTGCAGTGCCTAAGCCTTGGCTCTGTCCTCACAGAGCCCTCATCGATAATACTGGTATTTTGATGAAACAGAGCAGAACTTAACTGAACTGAACTTAATGTGGACTGATGGAGGGAGGGAGGGAGGGAGGGAGGAGAAGCCCAATACAAGAGGCATAGAGGAATGTGTCTTGGTTAAGAGGCAGCCAATTTGCTTTTTACAGTGAGCAGGGCAATTTGCAGTGTTTCAGATTTTTAGTCACATTTCTACATTATGAAAACGTATCTGTAGTTTCTTTTTTTTATTTTCCCAACAGTGCACACAGATAAAGTTTACTAGCTATTACATACCATAATGAAATGTTTCATAAAATGCAGCTATTTCTAGGACTGTGTGTTAGTGTGTTAGATATATGCATGAACATTTATATTAATACCTGCTGCCTGCTAAAAAAATACACATTTACACAGGTGGCACAGCACAGTAACAGTAATTTTATTAACATACAGATGGGGCAGGCTCTGACAGTAAGCAATGTTTTGTGTTCTTTTACACATCCTATAGGTCAGCTGTAACACATACATTACATGGTGGAATCCTCTTGATAAATCCTACAATCCACCTAAGTCTGAACCCTCATTTCTAACAGAAGACTTCACCCTTTTTCAAAAACACATTGACTAATTCTTCAGGTGCCTCTCATTTATCTGATTTGCCATGCTGTTTTCACAGAGAAAGATATGTGTAAAACCTGTGCTTATTATATTTTTTAAAAATTTTTGTATATTTGTCTCTCACTCACACTCCCTCATGTATGTTGTTATGGGCAGCAATATACAATATGTGCAGCAGATCCCTTCTGGTGGAGAGCAACCTCTTGTAAACATTTTGGAGTACTTTTAATGATAGCGTCTGCCTAACTGTTCCAGCAGAAGGTACGTATGGTGATTATTCACAGTATGTTTAATTATATAGTTGTCTTTATATGTTCCTTTAGTTAATATTTAAATAATATTACCTCATTACTATAGTATATATATGAGGATCTAATATTTTAGATAATAGTGGCCAGTGAGTGTATATATGCAATATCTATAGTTATGATAATTTAATTGACTCACTAGTATGCAGTTGTGAGACTTGGTCAGTAGTCTCAAATGTGAGTGAAATAAGACATTTAATTTACTATTTAATCAGACAAAGTAAGCACTTTAGAAATTGCTTGCACTTCAACTTAACTATGTGAATTTGTGTGTACAGTGGTGTGAAAAAGTATTTGCAACCTTCCTAATTTCTTAGTTTTTTGCACATTTGTCACATTTACATGTTTCAGATCATCAAACTAATTTTTTAATATAAGACAAAGATAACCTGAGTAAATACAAAATGCAGTTTTTAAATGATGATTTCATTTATTAAGGGAAAAAGCTATCCAAACCTACCTGGCCCTGTGTGAAAATGTAATTGCCCCCTAAACCTAATAAGTGGTTGTACCACCCTTAGCAGCAAGAACTGCAATCAAGTGTTTGTGATAACTGGCAATGAGTCTTTCACATCACTGGAAGGGTTTGGAGTGTTTTACAGCATGAACGGCCTGTTTAAGGTCATGCCAAAGCATCTCAATTGGATTTAAGTCCAGACTTTGACTAAGCCCATCCAAAACCGTCATTTTGGGGTTTTTTAGCCATTCAGAGGCGGACTTGCAGGTGTGTTTCAGATCATTGTCCTGCTGTATAACCCAAGTGCTCTTGAGCTTCAGGACATGAACTGATGGCCGGACATTCTCCTTCAGGATTTTCTGGTAGAGAACAGAATTCATGGTTCCATCAATTACAGCAAGTCGTCCATATCCTGAAGCAGCAAAGCAGCCCCAGACCATCACACTACCACCACCATGTTTGACTGTTGCTATGATGTTCTTTTTATGAAATGCTGTGTTAGTTTGATACCAGATGTAATCGGGA
>VUQS01031928.1:0-10237 GCA_015108495.1 Heterochromis multidens | reverse complement strand
CCAATGTCATGAAAAAAAAAAAAAAAAAAAAAAAAAAGTCTGTAGCCCTGAATGCAGAAAATGAGTGCCCATTACCTCTTCTGCAGCCATGTACAACATTTCTGAAATAACACAGTGGGGTTTTAACCAAGCCCAGAGGTCAGAAAACTCACTCAGTCCGGCAGTGTCCACAGAAATGTTCAAATCAGGGAGGAAAAAGACATTAAAGTTACTTTTATGTGTTATTTTTTTCCTGCTGCAACATTAATAGCCTCTAGCTGCTGCTGCTGCTGCACTGAGGGTTTCAATAAGTCAGACAGACAAGATAAACTCCCTCTCTGCTGACCTGGGTCAACATTTTTGAGTTAAATATGGCTATGGCTAAATGTGATGTGAAAAGGTGATGGGAAAATGGCAGAATTGAAAGAGAAACATGATCATTCGACAACTTTGTGAATACACTAATAGGTTAGAAGAAGCAGGAAAGAAAGCAATATGTATTTCTCATACAGCAGTCTCAAAGTGCTTACATAAACAGCATACAAACTTTGAACAAAACGCAACACAAAAATTAAAACCACAGTAAAAGAGGAAACGTGGGAATAAAACTACTACATAATGAATCTTATTTATTACCATGATATATAACCTTAAGTGCTAAATTAAAAGCACATTTCTTTTAGGAACTTTATTTTGATCAGATGCAGTGTGATAGTGTCGAGCTACAGAGGACTGACTGAACTAAATTTGCTTCTTAAAGTCCAGGCTTTTGTGGTAAAAATAGTCCTGGCATGAAAAACCAGATCCAGGACCATGTGAATGAAGAAAAGACTCCTGGTGAACATGCAGGAACGTTTCCAACTTAAACATGTTTACATAACATCTTACGCTGAACAGAACAGCAGTAATGATATAGATTTTTTTACCCAAAAATTGTCCAAAGAGGCACCTGCAACACAATGCGTTATAGCTAAAAGATATCCTTAAGTTGGCTCCAAACTACTTAAGAGACCTGACACATGGATCATGGAAAATCAACATATACTACAGTATAGTTTTACAACTTTGCTAAGCGCAGATCGATAATGACACAGACAGGGTCAGTGTGTGGGTTTTTCTTGCCTACCTTTAAGGTAGTACGCCCTTTTTAACCCATCCTGCTGCATCCTGGACTTGCGCTCCTCTGCAGCGCTGCTCAGCCTTGGGCTGTGTTCACCGTGGCCGCGATGATGATGATGGTGGTGGTGATCCCGACGGGGCATCGTATGCTCCAAGGCCATCCGGTCCCTCATGACCTTTGCCCTCTCCGATTCCAGTGCGATGGCCTTTTCCAGCAGCGACAGGTTTCCCTTGGCCATGTCGAAGGTCTCGTCCGAGCGGTCAGAGGCCACAGATGTGGTGTCTTCGTCACCCTCTTGGCTGCAGCTGGTCGGGTAGCCTCTGGACGCTGGGCTCAGCTGCTCCTCCAGCTTCATTAAGTTCACCATGTCAGAGTAGCTGCGCTCCAGAGACCGGGGCTCCTCCTGTGCACCCTGCTGGCAGCTGTCATACCTAAAAGTTAGGTAGGAAAGAAGTAAAGATGTGACTATGTGGAAAGCCGAGGTTCTCAAGCTGATTTTCTTTCTAACCTGTTAAACTAAATGACCTGTCAGTTAGCTTTTATAATGTTGGTTCACTCAAAAACCAATATAGAATGAAGGGTGACAATGTTGCCATTTCATCTGTATTCTACAAAAAAATTTATTATAGTTTTAATTTTATTCAATAAAATTTTTTTTTCTGAAATCATTTATCAACTGTTGTTATGGAGATGGTTATTATTTGAGAAAAAGGACTGTTGGAGTGCGCTACCTTGAAGTTTAATAAGAAAAGCTTACTATACAATATATCACCAATAGTCAAAGTAAAAAATTAAATCAAATATTAAAAATGATAAAGCTATGTTTAAAATAAGAGTCAAAAGTAGGTAAGTAACCTTACAATTAAAGCTGAATTGAATGTTTAATAATGATAAAATTATTTTTAAAAATTACTACTTATTCAATTTGTGAAAGTACATTTTTACATTTTAAAAGGAGGACTAATATAAAGAAAAATCAAAAAGTGCTATGCTCTAGCCACAAAAAAATGATTGATTTGCCTGACCTCCCCTTCAAGGTTATCTCCTTGTGCACCTCTGGACCACATGTAGCAAGGGCATTATTTTCAGAATGATCACCTGGAGATCCTTTCTAACCGCTTGGATATGCACATTTCATACTTCACCATAGACCTCAAACTTCACTTCTGTATCAACTTGACTTTTATGTTGAGCATCATCACTGGAAATGACAGCTGGGTCTGAGGCTACAACCCAGAAACCAAACAGCAATTTTCAGTTTTCAGTAGCAGTCTGAAATTTCCAAGGAGTATGCTTTAGTTTGATTTATCCTGCACTGAAGTGAAACCCCCCATGCCCTGGGTTCAGATGGAAAGCAGACTTCTAACATTCTGAAATATCTGAGGGAGAAGACAATGTGGTAGTGCACACTAACACAATCGTCACTCAACACCGAAGCTACTCACCAGCTCCCTGTGAGTTTTTCCTTTACATCAAATTGGAATTCAACTTAAAAGGTTGCATTTAGACATAGTGGAGGAGATCCAGCATGCATGACAGCTGCAAGTGCAAGGGGTCAAAATGGGATTTCCAGGGAGCAATCTAAAAATAACAGCTGAGCTAGAAGAGATCCAGAGGTGCACAAGAAGGTTGCCTTGAAGGGGCAGATGGGCCAAACTGAAAACGTGGACAGAGTCACAAAACCTTTATATTGCACTTTTAATCCAATCTTAACACTTAACGATTTACTGCTTGTGATCTGGTTTGCATAAGAAAACATTACCGCTGTAATGTTTAATAAGTACCATCTATAGAATCCATCTATAGAACCTATTATATTTTTCCTTGTTTACTTGCATCTATATACTGGATGCTTATATTAAACATGACCAAAATTTTCAATAATGAGGTCTTCTCTACAAGGCGAAAACTCAGTCCTCTGCTCTTGGTTTCTTGCTTTAACGCAAATTTTTCTACTGTTAGATTTGTATGATGTCATTGAGCACAGATATTCCTAATATGGTCATCTCAGGCACACACTACGGCTCAGGTAAGCATGGAAGACCCACCCAGCTGCTGTTGAGACCTTCTGTTTGTGAGGGGCAGCCAATCAGAATAAAGTTGTCTTAAAGTGGGAGGAGCTTAAATGGCATGTTTCAGGCAGAAGAAATTAGCAAAAAACAGCCATTTAATCTTAAAATGATATCTCTGGACTCTTAAGAGATTACCTACCTGTTCAGGTGGTGCACCCCCTGCTGGTCTACTGGGTTTTGGAGTTGGTGGTGAAGAATGTGGTGGGCAGGACGATCACACGGCTGAGTCTCACTCAGCTTCCGGGCCAGATCAAAGCACTGATTCCTCAGACACTCCAGGCTGCTGAGACACACCTCCTCTTCGCTCTCCTCGGTCTGACCCCTGACTCCCATGCCAGGCCGCCCGTTTGCATGGCTGCCATCATTCACCATGGTGTCTTCAGGATAGCCGTCTTCAGGCAGCATGGCACCGTGACCCTGTGCCAGGAGTTTCAGGGAGTCCACCGTCTCCCTGACCACATCGCTGTCCAAGTCCACGCTCAGTTCACCCTTCCTCTCACCCTGCTCGCTACCATCATCCTCTTCATCGTCGTCATCTTCCCCAGCGCTGTTGGAGGAGTTGCTGTTCATCTCAGACTCAGTCATGGCCTGGTAGGCAGCATCTTCGGCGATCTTCCCAAGGTTGAGAAGCGACTTGGCAACGAGCTCGTCGTAGTTCTCGTACTCCTCTCCGGTCCCGTTACCGGTGCTGATGGTACAGCTGTTGTTGTTGTTGTCGTCCTTCTGAATTGGAATGAGCTTTGATTGTCCACCGGGTTTGTAGTGGTTCTCTGCAGTCAGGAAAGCAAGAAACAAATCTCTTTGTTTTTACACCATTTAGGCATCTCACATCACAGCCAGTTTTTAACAAACAGGAAAGTTTCCCCCAATATCCCGCACTATAAACAACATAAACTGAAGGTAATTTGTGAAAAATGTAAGGGAAACTGATTTGTTTTGCTGATAATACAACTATCTGTTCATTTATAGAATCAAAATCCTGCAGATGAAGTGGAGATGAAACCTTTATATCCTCTAATCATGTCAGCAATGCTGATGAACTAATTTTTTCTGTTATATTCTCGAATATATTAGCTTCATCCCTCCCAATTATGATCCACTGTTTACTCACAAAAAACATACAACCCAGAGCTGTGCACGGCAGTGTCGCGCTCCCTGCTAAGCCTCGCTGTTGATTTTGGGGACAGAGGCAGTGAATGAGAGCAGAGAAATTGAAAAGGGAGGCGTGTGAGGTGCTCCGATTCAGGAGCCATAAATATCCTCAGGAGGAGAAACCGAGGCAGAGCACATGTGACACGTCCGCTGAGACAAGGAGGCAAACAAGGAGGGGAGGGAGGGAGTTAATAACTCAGCAGAGCTCCTCTCCCGATTATTCGTGAGGCACTGTCAGAAGCGATTGAGGACACTGGGGGTGTTTTGGGGAGGAGCGCAGAGCATCTGGTCTACCAAACCCTCCTCAGCAGTGCTCATCACTTAGTCCTCTCCTGCAAACTGCATCCAAAAGTGGACATCAGGATGACCCAGAACAAGACCTGAATATCTGTAACATTGCTGCGTTTATCCATCTGTTAATTCGACAGCTTTTTGGCATCTTTACATGTTGTAGGTTGGGAAAGTTCCAAGAATCTGCTCAAACATGGTGGCCCCTTTACAGATCGAGCTGCAGTGCCCGCAGAATATCTGGCACACAACACTGAAGGCATGTCCTGACCAGAACCACTGGTTTCATGAAAAGTGCAACAGCAACAAATGTTTACAAGTGACAAAAACCCATCACTTTTAAACATTTGTTTAGCAACTCCATGTGTTCTTTCTGTTGTTTTGTTGTAAGCTTAGTTATAATATGGAGCCTGAGTCTTTTCCTTCCACGTGCTTTCTGTGTTTCCCCTGTCTGTGTCTTCCTGTTTGGCTGTGTGGGTTGTCATTTGTCCCTTTTTCAGCTTACTTCCTGTTTCATTTTAAAGGTTCTCGTTGTTTGGCTTCTTCTTTGTTCCTTCTCCTACACTCATTATAATCTTGACTTCACCTGTGCCTTATTGTCTTTCACTCCCTGGTGTGTATCTTTAGTCTGCATCTTGTCAGTCTTTGTCAACTCATCATCTGGATTAGTTCTTGCAGCTTTTTTTTTTTAATCTAAATTTTTCTTATTTGCTAAACTGCACTGTGATTTTTAAAAATTCTTTTTCTTTTAATTTTTGTATGTGTTGTCTTAAAAATAATTCAGTTCAATTCTCTGTCATTTCTGTCTTTTTGCTTGTTTTACCCTAAGGCCTTTTGTATTTTATGTAAAGCCATTTGAATTTCCTTGTGTGCTATACAGATAAACAATGCATCAGCTTATGCAGTGGTTCAGTTAGACACTAAAGTACTTGTTCATTTAACCACCTGCCACTCCACTTTGTATTTTCTCTGCTTTTGGGTCCATTTTATGAACTTAACTGCCAGCATGGCACTGTTGTATTTTCCTTTTTTTTTTTTAAAAAAAAGACTCAAGTGTCTTTCAAAAGAGTAAGGGCACTGTGTTAAAATAAAAAGAGAAAGTAATGACTTCAAAATCATTTAAAGTCTATGTTTAATTGAAAATGGTACAAGGACAACATATCAAATGTTGAATGTGTGAAATTTTGGAGTTCAAATATAAGCTCATTTTGGCATCGATGCCAGCAACATGTTTTAAAGAGGTTGGGATGGGGGAACAAAACACTGGAAAAGTTGTGTAATACTAAAAAACAAATGGTGGTACTTTGCATAGCTAGTGTTTACTGGGTATCATTATTAGATATACAGAGACTAACCCAATTTTTAAAAAAATCCTGTCATGGTCCTGGGTTTGGGACCCAGGTTTTTTGAGTTTGGGATTTTAAATTCTTTTAGTTTGTTATGATAAGTTTGTTCTTAGTTTTTTTTACATTTTGACTTTTCATGTATTTTTTAATCTTTATAGTATTTGTATTTTAGTTTAATTGTTCCTCGGGGTTTGATTTCCTTTTGTTCGCTAGTCTCTGTGGTTTCCTAGTTCTAGGTGTTGTTTATTATTTAAGGATTTTCACTAGTTTTCTGTGTGCCAGGTAGTTATGGACTTTTTCCTTTGAGTATTGTTCTATCCTCCTGTGTCAAGTTCTCCGTGTCTTATTCCCCAGATGTTCCCACTTCCCCAATTACCCTTAGAGTATATATAGTCTCGTCTCACCTCTGTTAGTTGTCAGATTGTCTGTTTGTTCCCTCATATGTTCTCTGTTCACATTAGTATTTCTGGATTTAAGCCTGTGTTGTTTTGTGGACTTTGGCAATAAAGAAGTTCATTTTTAGTAATCCTGTCTGTGAATCCTGTATTTGGGTCCTTAATCCTGCATTTACCTGACATTTTAAACATAAAATTGTCAAGAATTTGGGAAATTTCATCATCTAAGGTACATAAGATAATTAAAAGAGAATCAAGAGACATCGCCCTGTGTGAAGGACAATAGGGGAAAAAATTGGTTTTGAATGGCCGTGACCTTTGGGCTGGATCAGGCTGTATTAAAAAAATCATTATTCTAAAGTGGAAATGACATCTGAAAACCACTGTCAGTGGGGGGTCACATCCACAAATGCAAGTTAAAACTCTACCATGCAAAGAAGATCCAGAAATGAAATAGCCTTTTCTGATATATAACATCTAAATGATGATGTCCTTTTTAGGGAAGGCCATGCTTATTACAACAACACAACAGCAAAACACATTCTGGACATATGATGACTTGGCTCTGTAGTAAAACTTTTAGGGTGCCAAACTAACCTGCGTGCAGTCTGGACCTGTGATTAAATGGAAACATTTGGCAGATTGTGAAATAAAAATTAAAGCAAAGGAGGCCTCGAATTGATGCCTGAATTAGTTGCCTGAAACCAACCAAAACGATCATGTGGCTCATTTTGGTTGAACTTTTCTCTCATCTGAGCAACAAAAGTAACAAACCATACACTCACCCTGCTGACGATTCTGCTCCTCCTCTTCTTCCTCCTCGTCGTCCTCTGCCTCATCATCCTGCTCCTCCTCGTCGTCACCATCTTCCTCCTCTTCCTCATCCATCCCATCCTCCTCTTCCTCCACCTGCTCACCCTCCATTGCTGTATCTGTTCTCTCTACCTCTATCTCCTCTTCTTCCTCTTCCTCTTCTTCTCCCTGCTCCTCGTTGTCCTCCGAGAACTCGTCTTCCACCTCGCCGTCTTCTTCTTCTTCATCTCCTTCTCTCTCTCCTTCATCTTCCTCCTCGTCCTCTTCAACTACCTCCCCTTGCTCCTTCCCCTCCTGCCCCACCTCCATGGCTTCGTTCCCATAGCTGCCATAGCCGCCAGCATCCTCCTCCTCCTCGCCTGGGCAGGAGGTGAGGAAGGGCCTCCTCTTGGCAGCTGGTTCCAGCGGTTGTTTTTCCAGAGCCTTCCTCTTCTTGGCCAGCGGGCAGCCGTAGATGCTGAGATGGGACAGAGGGCACACACATGATCAGTAGCCATCTTTGCTCTACTATTTACTCTTTGATCATTTGCCCTTTCACTGCAAACTGTAACTGATTCAGAGGATAAATAAGTCTAAAAACAGCCAAATCTGACAAACACACTTGATCCTACTGAGCCAGAACACATACCGGCACTTAGCCATAATCAGCTCAGTTTGGCTGGACAGCGCAGTCATATTTGGTTTTAGCCTTTCATAACTATGAAGTTTATAGATAAAACATATAAATGAATGTTAAACTTCAAATTTTACCATGAAATATGAATCCAGAGGAATAATACAGATCATGATGTAAAGGAAGGGGAGGAGCTGCAGGAGGCAGGTGTGTTAATTATTTAATATTAAATCATTATTGCATCATAAACTGTCATGTTTTTGGTTTTCTGTTTATTTGCTTCCTTTTTTGTTTGTAATCTCTGTTGGCCACCTCTGTTATTTTCCCCTCCGTTGCCTACCTCGCCCTCATTAGAATTTTCTGTGCTTAATCGCCAGACCTGTTCCAAATTAGCCAATCACCCTCCTGTGTGTGTGTGTGTGTGTGTGTGTGTGTATATATATATATACACACACCACCTGTTCAGCTCTTTGAGAGCAATTCTTAATGTTCTTTTTGTTTGTGACTTTTGCCTTTTTGCCTGTACCTTGCCAGAAGTTGTTTTGTATGTGTATTTTGTATTTGTAAGTTTGATCCCTGCCTGACTTAAAAGATTTGGATGATTTTTTTGAGTTTAACAGTTTAACTCTGCATATAGGCTCTGAAGGAAGATGTATAACAGACAAAACACAACTATATTTATGTGCTTCCTTGATGCATCAAAAGCTTTTGACAGTATTAATCATGGTAAAATTCCTTATAAAAGAGTAACTGGAACTCATAACTCATATCTGGAAAGGATCTTGCATTACTGGTATTCACATCAAACTACGCAAGTCCAGTGGGGCAGAAGTACATTTATACGCTTTTTAGTAACCAGTGGGGTTTGAAAAGGTGGGGCATTGTAACCTGTTCTTTTCAGTTTGTATATGGATGATCTTTCTAAAACATTAACCAAGCAGAATACTGAATGTATGATGGCAGACAGCGTTATTAATAATCTGATGTATGCTGACGATTTCGTTCTTTTGTCTCCTTATTGTGGCGGCTGCAGCAGCTGCTCAGGGTCTGCTCAAGTTATGGGTGTTGCAGTGTGATATTGAATTCAAATCTAAAAATATCGTAATAATGATCGCTTCAACCAAATTATTTCCTCATTCTGTTTTGGATATCAAGTTTTAAATGTGGTGACTAAAGTCAGATATTTGGGTCACATCATCAGGAATGATCTGTGATATGATGTGCAGCACTAGTACTGTAAACTGTATGAACAAGCAAATATGCTAGCCTGTAAATTTTTATCTGTACATATGATGTTAAAATAGCTCTGTATACTGTAGTCCATTATATATAGCACATTTGTGGTGCACTTACAGTAAAGCAAAACTGGAAAATGATGCATTGCTCAAGCTTCCAAGATGGACAAGTGGAAGCCAAATATTTGTGACAAGTAATGTTCCTACCTTTCACGCTGTGCTGACAAACTATATAGAAATTTAGGTCTTGATTAATTAATTCTGAAAATGTGGCCTTAAAGACATTAAATGTACCAGTTTTAAGTGACATTCCTCCAGCTTCTGAAAACATTGGAACAATTGCTTATTTGTGGTCTAATTACTGATGATTGCATTTTTGTTTGTTTGTTTTTTGACATCCTTGTGTTGTTTGTTGCTGCTTTTTGGGTTTTTTTTCTTTTATATTCAAACGGTCTATAATGTCTGCCATAAAGTTTCCTCTGCCTTGTGTGTCCTCTCCTCTCCTCAGAAAATTTTAACACGTTTCTGCTCCCATGAGATAAAATATGACTGAATGAGTTCTTTGTGTTTTGGCCTTGAAGAGTTGCTGTCTACGAGAGCAGATACCTCCTTTTTTCCTCTCCTGTCATTCCCTTTGTTGGGATTGCAAAAAAGTGCTGGGACAAGATACTGTGTTGCTTTTTTTGCTGTGAATCTTGACCTCTTCACAGACAAATTATATATGCATATACACTATATTGCCAAAAGTATTCACTCACCCATCCAAATCATTGAATTCAGGTGTTCCAATCACTTCCATGGCCACAGGTGTATAAAATCAAGCACCTAGTCATGCAGACTGCTTCTACAAACATTTGTGAAAGAATGGGTCGCTCTCAGGAGCTCAGTGAATTCCAGCATGGTACTGTGATAGGATGCCACCTGTGCAATAAGTCCAGTCATGAAATTTCCTCACTACTAAATATTCCACAATCAACTTGTCTGATTAGTGGTATTATAACAAAGTGGAAGCAACTGGGAACGACAGCAACTCAGCCATAAAGTGGTAGGCCACGGAAAATCACAGAGCGGGGTCAGTGGATGCTGAGGCACATAGTGTGCAGAGGTCACCAACTTTCCAACTTTCCAACCAACTTTCTGCAGAGTCAATAGCTACAGACCTCCAAACTTCATGTGGCCTTCAGATTCAGATTAGCTCAAGAACAGTGCATAGAGAGCTTCATG
>VUQS01031927.1:0-23215 GCA_015108495.1 Heterochromis multidens | reverse complement strand
CCCAGGACCAATTTGCCATGGGAGACCCTACCAGGGGGCAAAAGCCCCCCGACAACATAGCCCCTGGGATCCCTGGGACGCACAAACCCCTCCACCACGATAAGGTAGCGATTCACGGAGGAGTGAAATGCCACCATTTCAGTTTGTAAAATTTCTCTTCTCCTCGGTATTATTGCAAAGTGGAAGCATTTAGGAACCACAGCAACTCAGCCATGAAGTGGCAGACCAAGTAAGGTTACAGAGTGGGGTCGTTGAGTGCTAAGATGCATAGTGCATAAAAGTCACCAATGCTCTGCTGACTCAAGAACTACAGAGTTCCAAACCTTCTAAGGTATTAAAAACAGCATAAAAACTGTGTGCTGGGAGCTTCATGGCATGGGTTTGCATGGCCAAGCAGCTCCTGTAGGAGTAATGTGTAGATGATCTAGTACTTTTGTACAAATAGTATACTTATTCTCCGACACTCTGATTGAGTTTGTATGATGGCAAAAATTTTATAGTACAGGGGGTGTGATAAAACTAACACTACAGAGATGCTAATGGAGCTTATGACGAAGCCTTGATCTGATTTAGCTGCAAACTCTATTTTATAACCCATTTCCTTTAGATTTTTTTATCCGAAAGTGGCATCACATGTTTTATGTGATGCCGATCTAAAAAAATCTTCTACAATGTATATGACTATCCATCACTACCAAGTGCTACCTTGCTAGTATCAAGCAAAGTCAGTTAAATATCCACTGGGCTCCCAAGATAAGCATGTGAATTAATTTGCTTGGCGACTGAATAAACAAATTTGCTGAAGTGGTCCCCCATCTCTTAAAGTGATAAAGTAACGAACATCTCAGTGTCTGCCGCTGATCTCTCATTTAATACAACCATGTCATTTTGTTTTTCCTCAAAAACTTCATATTACAATTAAGCATGCATGCTAGCCAAAACCAACAGAAGATATATCTGCTGATATACCTGTGTAATAGACCTGGCCAGTTTATGCATCTAGCTCTACTTTACACACAGTTCTGAAAATCTCTACATTAAAACTTCCTGAACCAGTTACTAAAACACTTTGAGTCATAGCATCAAGGTAACATTTATTCACAGAAAAATCTGCCAGGAACTCATGAACAATCAAGAAATATATGAAATACCATAAAGAAACACACCCACACATAATCACAGTCATTCAAGCATGTTCATCCTTTATTGAAGGGTTCATGGCAGGCAACTAATGCATGACGAAGCTGTAGCTTGTCCAAGACTCCTCATCACTAGCTATAAGAAAATATAAAATAAAAGACCAAATGTAGCTTACTAACATTACAGGAAAAGTCAGATTTCAAATATATATTTTAACTCCATGTCCCAATTCTTGTTGCCTGTAATGATTACCTTTGAGCAACTTCTTTTGACATCCTGCACTGTGTTCAATAAACTAGCAGGAGTTCATCCTTCAGCTCCAGAGCTCAGTGATCAGGAAAACTCAGCTGATGTGGCAGTGGTCACATCTGCCACAACCCCACTTTAAGCAGTTATCTGATAGGCCATCTGGTTTTGATACTTCCGTGTTATTCCCCAAGTGCAGCTTGAGTTAAAGAAATGTGATCAGAGATGGTAATGTCCCAGTCCAAAATGAGCTAAAAATGGCACTAAGCACTAATAATTAATAAATGGTTCAAACTGTCTCAAAACTTCTCAGCATAGCCTCATGAAAGGTAATTGCATTTGGTAAAGGCAGAAACGTCCCCTCAAGCATGTATTATGAAAATGTTTGTTTGTTCAGAACAAAGCACACATGCATACTTTATACGAGAATCCAGCAGCTGTTTGAGAAATCATCAGGGCCCGTATTTACAAAATTTCCAAGTAAGAAAATTCTTAGAATTGTGACATTTTCAAGAACTTCCCCTTAAAGTTAAAACTAAATCCTAGTAAAGATTAAAGTTATTCACAAAGCATACCAGCTGCTAAGTGAGCTCCCAAGGTGAAAACATGTTAGGAGCAAGAGGGAGTACTTTTAAGAGGCTGAAGATTTTCTTAAGCAGAGGGGAAAATAGCAGAAAAACAAAGTGTAGTGTTAGGGAATCTCTTGGTGGAAGTCCTGTTGTGTCCCTTTGCACTGGTGTCTCCATGATATACATTGTTATTTTTGGGAAGTAGACAAAGTTGAGTGGTCCAGGTGGTGAGATTGAGTTTGTGTGGCCAAAAAAACAAACAAAAAAAATTCCTGTATTTTTAGTGTGTTCTGATGTTCTGAGCTGACAAAAGATGGCATGGTAGCACACACCACAATTCAGAATGTGTTCTTTTGACTCTTGTCCCTTAAATGCCTCGGGACGTCAGAGTAGAATGCACCCTGGAGGACGAGTTGACGTTACACAACCCAATGAACGTTGGGAAAAGAACTGCTGAACATGCTTCTGCTCTCATTTCGCACCTGATGTGCTGCCTTTAGGCTTGGAAATTGTTAACTTTTCAGCTGAACCCTTTTGAAAACTGCCCAGTTGTAGCTGGAGACTCAGTTGTCTCTCACCAGCAACTATCCTTTACAGGATCATTGATAAAATTGCAAAGTGTGCAGTGCAGGCAGTCAGAACTGGACTTTATGGGAACAATCTAAAAATAGCAGTAGCAGTATAAGTTATCTGGACGTGCATGAGATGATCTAAAATGTGAAATCAGCCAAATTTTAATCAGGTAAGGTTTTTGATTTTTGTGGATGTATTTGTAGAACTGACCTAATATGTAAACTTGCCACCTTACGTAACTCAACCGTGTGCATGTCTTTGTTTTTGTTTTTTTTAATTGACCAATCATATTTTGAAAGAACCTGTATACTGTCAAATGTAAGAACCTTAATGAGGCCATTCTGTTAGTAAAGAACAAATGTCTGAAAGGGTCACAAAAGACATTAAAATTCAGCTTGAGGGGAGACATAATTGCTTGTAATACATTTTATGACATTGCATAAAAACAGTTGTCAAGACATTTAATTCAAAACTTCAAATGTCAACTTATTATCTAGAGCCCTACTGGCGGACTGAAAGAAGAGCATCAAGAGTAAAAAAAGATGAAATTAATTAGTGCCTCATCACTGAGGCAAATGGATGCCTTTGTGGCTAATTGGTGCTCGTTTATTTACCAAAGAGCTGAGGGGAGGAGATGACTCTAATTACTACAGCTCCCTTTCCTCTCTGGTTTCTCTCTTTCTGTCTTGACAGATTTTTATTGCTATCAATCTCTTTTCAGTTCTGTTTACTGTTTATCACCCCCCACCACCCTCCAACAATGTCTCTTCATCTCCTCCACTGCAGTTTTCTGGTTTCTCCCATTCTTTCCATCTTCAGGAGGGTTGATCAGCAGCAGAAAGCTCAGCTCAGCATGAGTGTTGCTCATCCTGTGATAATTATTCAATAGTGCAATATTCAAACAGAGACTTCTCTCTCACATACACACACATGCAGTTTTACTTTTAGAGATTAGATTAAATTAAATTTCACTTTTAAAATAGATGAGCATTTAAGTCACTCGTCTACAGTCATACTTAGCAATTCTACTCTGTAAAAATGCAACAAAGTAGTTGGTTGCAGGCAGCTCTGAATCCTTAAAAACATATGTGTTGTAACTCTTGCAACAGATGCTTGCACTGTGGCCAGCAGCAGTGTTTTAATGGCATGACACCTTTCCCAATTATCCTGCTGATGCATTTTGCTCCTGGTTCATGAATCACTGGTGTATAACGGCCCGTTTGACCAAAATGATTTAAACTGAAGAAATTGAGCATCACTGATATTCATCAAGATCAAGATGCCCTTCAGTGGTGTTCACCTGAATACAACAGACTGTAAACCAGCACAGATAAACATAATGATGAGGTTCACTACACCCTCTCGTGTTAAGTCACTGCATTTGGTAAAGTTATTGGACAAAGTGACATCATTTTATATATATAAGGATTGTTTTTAAGTCAAATCATTGAATCATTTGAAGTCTATGACTGTCTGAAATCTAGAACCCATAGACATCACCACATGTATGCCTTGAGATGCTCTGCCAGACAGTAAAGGCCTGACAGAGCAGACAGCTGGTGTTTTAGATGCATTCTGACAAAGTCTAATTAGGCTTTCCTATTCTTGAATTCAACTAGTCATTTGCACCTTGTTGTAAATCCTCTGTACTTACATTCATGAAGATGTCTGATATGCCCCCCTCCTCAAGAGCATTCTTGACTTGGCTAGATGTTGTGAATTTTTTTCCTTAACCAAGGAAAGAATTCTGCCATCATTTGCTTTAGTTGACTTCTCTGTCTTCCAGGTCTTTTGTTGTTTCTGAGCCAGTGCAGACCTGGCTAGCTTTAAACAATGTACCACATGGATTTTTGGCCTCTGCTAAGGTTTTTGCCATCACCCTGACAGCATTACTTTGGATTTACAGGCTAATGATCTGCTTCAATTGCATCAACATCTCTTTGGAGCTTACATTGAGAGTTCCAATGAACAGCTACCAAATGCTAAATCTGCAGTGGAATAACGAGGGAACAGGCTTTACCTGACAACAATCCCTTCTTTTCACAGAAATAAATTATCCATAAAAGCATTTTAAAGAATAAGAATAACTTTATTGATCCCAGAGGGAAATCCATTCATTCATTCATTCATAAAAGGAACTACTGCACATGCACTATTTCAGTAGAGTCCCCTTATTGAAAGGCTGTGCACACACAGACAACTAAACATCATCAAACATTATGAGAGAGAGAGAGAGCAGGGGAGAGATAGATAGCTATAGTATACATTTCTAAGTAAACATTTCTAAGTGCTTTTTCATTTTACATTTTCTCATGGGACTAAATTTTAACAATTTATCAAATACTCTTGGTTTGGCATGAGAAACCCAAGAAAATGGTCAGTTGTGAGATTACATCACAGAAAACTGGATTTGATCAAAGCCAATGTTATAGACTTGTTGTTTGGAAGAGTGCTGCTCCATCCCACCTGACCATCCATCCATCCATTTTCTTCCGCTTATCTGGGACCGGGTCGTGGGGGCAGCAACCCAAGTAGAGAAGCCCAGACCTCCCTGTCCCCAGCCACCTCCTCCAACTAATCCGAGGGAACATAGAGGTGTTCCCAGGCCTCTCTCCAGCATGTCCTGGGTCTGCCCTGGGGCCTCCTCCTGGTGGGACATGCCCGGAACACCTCACCCAGGAGGTGCCCAGGAGGTATGCTTGTCAGATGCTTGAACCACCTCAACTGGCTCCTTTCAATGTGGAGGAGTAGCGGCTCTACTCTGAGCCCCTCATCCTCTCTCTAAGGTAGAAGACAGCCACCCTTCGGATAAAGCTCATTTCCGTTGCTTGTATCCATGACCTTGTTCTTTTGGTCACTACCCAAAGCTCATGACCATACAGTAGGTGAGGGTAGGGACGTAGATCGACTGGTAAATCGAATGCTTCGCTTTACCCTTAGCGCTCTCTTTACCACTTTACCCACCTTTGGTTGTGAATAATGCCATGAAATTAGGGCCTTTGCAGTACAGTAATTTTAGTTAATTACATTTATTTACTTAGGGAAAAAAAGCCTTGAAACACTTAAGCCAAAAAAAAAAGAAATAAAAGTGAATCACAGGCTGGAGGTCAGAACAGAACAGTCGCATCTTAAGACATAAAACTTAAATATTTGCATGGCAACTGTATTCATTGTCACCACCACCAAATTTGGTATTCAACAGCATGTAACCTAAACCATCTAGAGTTCTTGCAGGCATACATCAGTATGTGAAGAGTTTGAGACAAGATCCAGTCATGATGCAAGTGCGTTTTTGTGTGTTACTTAATTCAGTGCAGTGGGCAGTCTCTACCGAAATTGTTGCCAGGAAAGCACAGTATGGTACATTGTATTGTGTTGGTAGATATATCCACATCCCCCTATACCTGTCAACCACTGATATGGCATTAATTTACCTGCTTTTGAAAAGTCCTGACCAATTACATTCCTCTATAATGGGTCACACAAATTAAAAGGGCATCTGATTTGCGGCATGCTCTGCCACCCACACATGTGGTGGCTTCTTTTTTGTCTTGTCTGTTGCCTCAACTTATCTGGATTCATCTTTTCCTCACCTTTTTTTCTCTAATCTGTTTCACTGTTTTATCAGTTTCACTTTAGGCCGAAGGACCAGTCATGCAAACACAGAGCTCGGGAGGCAGTGTCTATCTCAGCAGCAGTTTGCCATTTGTGATTGGAAGAAAGAACTTTCTTTTAAATGTCATCCTTGGTGAAAACCTGAAAATTTATGGAACATGGGCAAACTAATGGTTCAGTGTTATTTCGCTACTTTACCACCTTAATGTAGTTAATTGTATGATATAATGAATACAGATGGATTACTTGTTCAACTAAAATGATCAATGATTTACCCTGATGGTGCCTTTTGTTGATAGCTTCAAAACACTGGTGACCAGCAACAGAACCCAGCTGCTAATGTGGTTTCCCATTTGCAGATCTGGGTCTGAGCTTACCTACAGTGCCTTAAAGTAAATCCTACTGCCAGTTTGCTAACACTGAACACAATGACAATGCCAACATGCTCAGGTTTAGCAAGGATCACACTTATCAGTTTTGAAATCTAAATTTAGAGTACCTCTTTGATGCTGTTGAAGATATCTCTAGCATCAACAGTTGTCTTTTGCGGGTCATGCAGCTCCTGTTTGTTGGCTGAGATCCACGAAGGGTTGAGGCCTTCCCTCCTACTATTTTTTTTTTAACCAAGGATTACTGGAGGAGCCAGAGATAGGCAGAATGCTACTGGGTGACACTTTAAGACTTCTCCAGTGGTAGGTCACCATTTTGTCTCTTGTCACCACCACCACCATATTTAAAAGAAGGAGGGAAGGATGACACTGGAGGGTGCCAGAATCCCACTGGCAAACAGGAAGTCATGATGTGGGTGTGGCTAGACTGTTCATTTAATAAAAAACAAACAAAAAAAAAAAACAACTACTATTAATGGCAGATAGCACAAACTAAAATTAAGATGTACTAGATGAAAATAGAAATCTATTTTCATTTAGATTATCTGATAATCAGAAGCTAAGTTAAGTTAAGGAAGTTAGTTAAAGGAAACATCAATGTTCCAAGTGTACAAAGGTTTGCAACAATACATAAAATAGCTGTCAAGAATATTTGAATGAAAACTACAAATATCCACCTCACTGTGTTAGAAGAATCACAGAAGTTAGGTGGATTTATGTAAACCTTCACAAAACCTCTAATCAGTGTTGAGATATTTCACTAATAAATCATAACACTAGAGGCAATGTCAGAGAATTACTACAGTTAGTAGAATTTACCCTCAGGGAACCATGATTTTCATGGAAATTAATCCGGTGTCTGTTGAGCTGGATTAGTCTTGGTCAAAGTAGTGGGTCAACAGATATGCATTTCCATCCCCTAAAACTGTGGTGTGCAAAGATGTTAGAATTTCCATAGAAGCAATTTACATACACCTGTTCAACACCTGCCAATCTTGCTTCTTATACTCAAACTATAGTATCTGTTCAGTGACAGCCTGACAGCTCTAATTGAAACCAGCAGCAAATATCAAAAGAGAGTGGCAGCTCTCCAGTTTGACCATAATGCATTCTATTAATTCTACAAAATAATAAAACAGATGAGAAACAAATGTGCTGTCAGCAGTATTGTCTAAAATATCACATTTGGAATGACAGATCAGGATATGATTAAAGGTTCACTTTGTTGTCTTTTGACAACTTTTGGATGCATTGGTGTCATTGTCAAAGCTCATTTGCTGTGTCTTATTTTTGTGTCAGCTTTTTAAAAGGGGCTTCTTTCCAAACTGACATTTCTACAAGAACTGCTATCATTAATAGAGGAAAAGATTTACATTACATTAACTTCTCACACACCCGGTAACAGAAAACGCAACAGTAACAGTACAATAGCAACAGTAACTGGGTGTCTATAGTTAGGAAGGATTCTAACACAGCAATTCCTACTATGGAAACATGAACACACATTCATACACATCTACTACACTGCTGTGATTTGACAATGACAACCAATTACAGAGACGGTGGTGTTCCTGGAAAGAAGGGAAAAGATGTAGTGAGACAAGAGGGTGAGGAATACAAAGAGTTATACAAAAAGTAAGGATTCTCAGGTTCAGTCCTCCTGACAATGCAATGCCCTGCAGATGACTGATGATGAGAATGATAGGAATTCTGTAAAGCAAGGCGTAGTGGAAGGGTACTTTGTGACCTACACTGTTTTTTTTTCCTCAAGTGTAAAAATGGGTCACCAGAACAGGAGACTAACTATAAGGTTGTAGCTTTCTTCAGTTTAAAAAACACTGTAAGGTAAGACTGTATTTTGCTGCCATGAGAAGTTGTAGATTTTTTGGGGGTTTGGTTTACACTTTGGTCTTAAAGGGTTTTGGATGTAAATGTTATCAACCTTTCTGTTACTGACAGGATGACAATTCAAATTTGAACTTACATGAAGCTACAATTATGACACAAGAATTACACAAGAAGCTGTGACAAGTTATAAAACATATACTATACAGTGCTCTTTAAATGCTGTCTTGTATACTCAGCTTTAGTCCCCCATTTGACAATGCAGTGCCCTCCTGATCCTGAGAATGATTGGTAGTCTGTAAAGAGAGGCTAGCAACAGGGTATTTTATTACTTACACTATGTTTTTTTAAATTCTGTGTTTAAAAAAGGAGGCTTTCATGGACGTGCTGTTTTAGATTTGGGATGTCTATGTGACTGTGAGTCAGTTGCATTCGCAAAGTGTTTTTATTGTAATCCCTATTTTGATTTTTCAGAATCTTTCCTCTGACAAATCCCCTTCATCTTATAATTATATTTAAAAAAAAGACTAAAACCAACACTGAAACTAATGAGAACTAAAACATTAAAAACTAAACTAACATGAGCAAACTTTGAAGGTAGGTGAAACTAAACCAAACTGAAAACAAAAACAAAACAAGATTAATAATATTAATAATAATAATTAGAAAAAAAATCTATAATAACTGCTCTCTGGCGCTTAGGCCAGGTAATACACTGATGGAAACCCTGAAGTTACTGGTAGCTGTCTAGCTAGTTAGCTAGCTATATAGCAACAACATTTTTCCATAGGTTGTGGTCTTAGTGTTATTTTGATGATTAAAGCTGGAATTTGGTACTTTTACATGTAAATTAATACAATATCTGTTACACTCAAGTCCTTGCCAGATAGTTCATAACTGCAGATTAAGCCCCAGTAGTAGATAAATGTCTCTGTTTTATCCATTTACATATATTCTACTATATGTAGATCTAAATCATGTGTTTGTGGCCACAGTCCCATATAGATGCACAAGCAGTTAATTTTATGTGAGCCATTGACTGACTTGCCAGCAGTATCTGCTATCAAGAGGCAAGCTTTTCCTGTTGTCCATCTTTATTTTATATGTATTTAAGTATATTTCATATATTTTTTTAATAAAATGCATAAACTATGCTTTCACTGGCCATTAATTAATTTTCCCCTTTACAGGAGCCTTCTGGAACTCCATTTATTAATCTGTAGGACACACTATAAACACACTTGAAAAAAAACTTGCTAACCTAACAGTTAAACAGGACTGCACAGAATTTCATATAGAAGACATTGCAGTGGTAATTGCCTAATACTCAAATATAAGACGACCCCCTCTTTTTCATGCTGTAATTAGTCACCAACCTGTCTGGCAGGGTGTTTGAAGAGCTTAAAAACATATATTTTTAGGATTAGTAACTTTTATGGGAACCTTTAACAAGCACAAAGAGTAACTAAGCTACAGAGAAAAGAAAGACAGGCATAGAAGTGACAAGAATCAAATTTAAAACAGCCTATTCCCCTGAAAATTCCCCCATTAGCTCTACTCCTTGCAGATTTTGTATCTGCAGTAATATTTACAACACCTCATGACCTGCTATATCAGGCACAGTACAGATTGTGCTAAATCCCATTTTACCTGAAAAGAATTGTCTGTTCACTCACTCTGTGTCTTTTTTTGTTCCTGTGTCCTCCATTCTTGACATAATATCTTTGTGCTTTTATAGAGATGAGAGCAGGCTTAATTAAGATAACTCTATATTTCTGCACAGAAAAGACATTAGGAATACACAAACTTGCCTAATTGCACATGTCTGACCAAAATGGATTTTGAGTGTCCTGGAAGTATAACAGAATAATATCTACACCTTCTTACACCCTCGGTGTGTATTAGGTGTGGGTGAAGAGAAAATGAGAGAGAGGGATGTGGTAGCCAAAAGGAGGCAAGAGGGAACTATGTGGGGTGTAAAGACAAGAAGGGAGAGTGGAAATAAGGTAGGGAATTGTAGAATGAGATGTAAGAAAGTAATTAAGGTGGGAAGTAGGGGGCCCATTGGGAGCAAATTTACAATAACTGTTGTCTGTTTTTATAGTACAGAAGGAATGTATGGAGATCAGGAAAAGGCACCGTGGAATCAGCAATACAGTCACCACCAAAGAAAGACTGAAAGGACAAAAGAAAGCAGGAAGGGAGTTGGGTAATGCAGGTATAAGGCTGTGAGTAAAGGACATAAGAGGACACAGAGAAGTAAGAATTCCTTATGGGAGCACTTGCTAAACAGCCTCAGATACAATGCAGTGAAGACATGAGAACTGGCCTGTTTTTGGCTTAAAGACATTCCTTTCTTCCAAGTACACCCTGTGATTCAGTAGCTCGTAGAACCACTTTTAACAGCAATAACTTGAAGTCTTTGTTTTCTTTGTGACTTTATTAGGAGGAATTTTGGCTCACTTTTCTTTACAATGCTGCTCCTATTCACTGAGGATTGCAGGAATTTGTTTTTGCACATTTGACTCTAGAATACTTTGGTATACAGAGGAGTTCATGGTTGACTCAATGACTGCATGGTGTCCAGGTCCCGTGGCTGCAAAACAAGCCCAAATCTTGGCATCTCCACCATCGTGCTTGACAGTTGGTATGAGATGTTTGTGCTGATATGCTCTGTTTGGTTTCTACCACACATGCCACTGTGCATTATGGCCAAAGATCTTCACTTTGGTCTCATCTGTCCAAACGACATTGTTCCAATCCAAGTTTATTTATAGAGCACTTTAAAAAAAACAACATATGCCTCTTTTCCACTAGTACCTACTCGGCTCGACTTGACGCGACTCGACTTGACTCGGTTTCAATGGTTTTCCATTACAATTGAATACCACGTCAGTGTGGGTGGGGTCATTATAGCAACACCCGAAAGTCCAACGGAGGACATCAAGGCGATGGTATACCTGCGGCTCGGTCGATGGCTTTTTGTCAGACTCAGGGTAAAAGAAGAGAGCCAGAGAAGGCTGTGAACGTCGAGATGAAACACGGTGTTGTTTGTGTGTAGCCATTTCCCTCGTTGCCGGGTTTCAAAAATGGCGGGTTTGAATCGGGAAAGAGTCAGTCTAATGACTCATCCAGTGTCCCTCCCTGGCCAATCAGTGACATGCAGTCCATTGATGTCACATTTTCAGATAGCCTCGGATTGCTTGGAACCCCGGCCAAAGAGGTATTAAAAAAGTACCTGGTACCAGGTACTACCACCTAATGGAAAACCCCTAAAACCGAGCCAAGTAGGTACTAGTGGAAAAGGGCTATTAGTTGGCCAAAGTACTTTCCAGTTAAAAGACATTAAAAAAATAAAATAAAAAACACATTTTCAACAAAAAGGAAAAATAAATAACAGTAAAACATGGATTTTTACAATAAATATAACTAAAAAGACTTAAAAAAAAAAAGATTAAAACTGAGTAGAAGCTAACTCTGGTACTAATCTTGAAATGCCAGAAAAGGTGTGTTTTTAAATGTGATTTATTTTAAATGTTTGGGCCAGCCTAATATGGAGGGGCAACTCATTCCATAATTTGGGGGCCACAACAGCAAAAGCTTGGTCCCCCCAGTGTTTCAGTCTTGACATGGGGACAACAGGGAGTGACTGGTCAGTCAATCTGAGAGACCTTTGTCAGGTGTATATGTGTAGAAGGTCTGCCAGATAAGTGGGACCTAGGCCACTTAAAACGTTAAAAGCAAACAATAAAAATTTAAAATGAATTCTAAAATAGACAAGCAATTAGTGTTGCCAAGAACATGGCAAGAACGCTGGTAATGTTCTCACGTTTGCGTGTCCCTGTCAGCAGATGAGCAGCAACATTCTTGACCATTTGTAACAATGGGGCCTGGTCAATACCAACATAAAGTGCATTGTTCAGCCTCAGATGACAAAAGCAATTTCTCACCACTGTATTTATTTGTTTGTCCATTTTAAGAGCTGTGTCAACTGTTCCAGAAGTCTTGTGGTTTTATCAAATGCTGCTTTGCAAACCTAAGCCATGTTACCATGTTCTTTTTAGAGAGAAGAGGCTTTCTCCTGGCAACCCTTCTAAACAAGCCATACTTGTTCAGTCTTTTTCTAATTGTACTGTCATGAACTTTAACATTTAAATGCTATCTGAGGTCTGCAGAGCCTGAGATGTAGCTCTTGGGTTTTTTGCAATTTCTTTGAGTATTGCATGGTCTGGCCTTGGTGGAAATTTGCTGCCAACTGTCTTGAATGTTTTCCACTTTGAATAATCTTTCTTACTGTGAATGATGGACAAATTATTTGGAGATGGCCTTATAACCCTTCCCAGATTGATGGGCAGTAACAGTTAATTCTTTGAGATCTTTGTTGATGTCTTTTCCGACCTTCACCAGACCTGCAAACTGCCAAAACTTCTGCTTTTATAGAGGCAGTCACACTTGCTGATGAGCAATTAATCAATTGCATTTGATTAGCAGAACCTGGATGCTACTTACCCTCTTAATTCCTATGGAAGCACTAAGGTTGTACTTGGTTTTTTAAAATACTACTGCATTTTGGCTTAATTTTTGTTAAATAAGTAAAAACATACTGTATGTGATGTTTTGTAGTTCATCTCGGGTTGTATTTACATACTTTTAATACCTAGTAAGATGATTTTTATTATGTCCTGATATGTAAAACCTTATTATTTAAAGAGGGTGTTTTTTTTTGTTTTTTTTACCATGACTGTAGCTGGATAACTGGATAGCGCCACAATCCCACTGGAATCCCAGCTAGCCAGTAAAAAAAAAAGTAGAATCAGTATCCTGGACAAAATATAATCAACGGGTTGAATATTTGTGCATGTGTTCATACAATAAAGTCCCTCCTAGTTAAATCTAGTAACCACAACACACACTGCACAGCTTCCTCATATTTATATGCAGCCCATATGGCCACACTCCTGAAGCAAAGTTCAGTGCTTTTGAACTTGGAGGCCACTAATCCCTACTTTGCAGTGCTCAGTGTATTAAAATTGAGATTTGATATGGGGTGTTTTTTATGGCATCATCACCTGATATCAAGCCAGCTTTTTTAATTTGTGACCATATAGGCCTGAAGCTGCACAATAGCAAAAAAGATCTGAAAAACTGCCATCTGATTCATGTTTCCTAGATCCTCATAAAGTTTTCCAAAATGTGTTTAAAAAGGATGATGCAGACACAAATTGGATTTTTTGAAATATTATGCTGATAAATAACCTGTTTTAGGAGAATATAACTGAATTTTGAATGTAGCATAAGCCTGTAATACAAGAGCACTTATGCAATATACAGTATGTACAATAAATGTTTACTAGACACTAAGAACGCATATAGTGAGCAATGATTGTAAATTTAATAGCACATTTAAAAGCTTGCTGATACTGCCTTTAATGCAGTATCAGCAAACTGCCAATCAACAAGTCCTAACTATTACAATGCTGCTTCAATGTCACAATAAATTGCTTTCTGCAACAGGAATGCTTCTGTAAACAGAAGAAAACAGTCGACATTTCAGTCTTTGTATTAATGTGAGCTAAAGGGAGACAACTAATGTATTTAATGTAAAGGGTAACCTTTGTGTACTTTTTCTCTGTTAGAAGCTGAGGAGGACCTCAGAAAAGCTATGTGTGTGGACCTTAGGAGTGGATGTGCTTTTAGAATTTTATATGAAAAACTTTTCACTCAGCAATTTGAAAAAAAAAAAAAATCCCAGACAAACGGACATAAATCTAAAATCTAAAAAGTAATACACAGTTATATACACTCACCAGACACTTTATTAGGTACACTTCGATAGTACCAGGTTGGACCCCTTTTTGCCTTCAGAAATAGCCCCTTTTTGGCTATAACATGGTCATTTGAGTTACTGCTGCCTTCATATCAGCTCGAAGCATGCTGACCATTATCCCTCTCAACGTCACTTAAATCACCTCGATCACTCTGATATTTGGTTTGAAATTCATCTGGTCTTCTCGACCGTGTCTACATGTCTAAATGCACTTAGTTTTTGCCATATGATTGGCTGATTAGATATTTGTGTTAACGAGCAGTTGAACAGATGTACCTAATAAAGTTGCCAGTGAGTGTATGTGGAATTAAGAGTATTATGATTGGATCCCTGACTTTTCATGCCTTGTGCTAAATTAGCATATCAAACATAGGCACATGTATGTATGCCAGTTCCTACCTGAAAGGTTTATATTGGCTAAATGATGAAGAGCAATCCACCTCTGTCTTATTGAGTTTCACTGTGTTATTGAGTCACGCGTACACTGTTCAAGAGTTGTCTTCCATACTGGATGTGAAAAAACCTACAAAAACTCCTAGTGATTGCTTTGGTTGCTACCAGGTTGCCACAGTTGCCTGTAGTTTTTCATGTTTGTCCACAAATACTTGCTAACTCCAGCAGTAATAAAACTTGAAAAAGTATGTTGCAAACCAGAAATTGGGAAGGTTTGCCTTCAAAGTAAAAGTTGATGTTTCAAAAGGTGCACATCTTCTCCATTTCCGGTTTGCATCACACTTTGGACAGTGTTTGTAGAAAAGTCTCTCACTTCCACTCAAACTATGACCACAGCAATATGCTAGTGACCAAAGCAATCACAAGGAGGTTTTTGCCACTCTTTGGGGAATACAGGTTTTGGTTGTTGCCATGGGGTCACTGATCGATCTGTAGGTCTGCGTGACTGGGACTTTAGCAATCATTTTCCCTGCAACTGCCATCAACCTTCAGCAACCACTAAAAACCGGACAGGGAATACTCATTTTCCCCTCCCAACTAGTGGTTGCCAGATGGTTGCAGACCAGTCTCTAGGTCTGTGTGACTGGGGCCTCATTCACTTGATTGTCACTGTGATTGTCACATGTCCAAAATGGCGAATAAGTTAAGATTATGTAGTTAGTGATGACATGTCTACAAAACTTCAGTATAATGCAGCACACACATTCAAATCCATTCTAAATATATTTGCACCCTCTAGAGATACATTATGTTATGATCAACATCAAACATAAATCTACCCAATTAGTTAACAAGAAAATACCGCTAACACAATGCCACAAGATCCTCAACTGGTGTAGCCTTTGCAGTCGTATTGTTTAACATCATTATTTGTTCATGGCCACAAATCTAACAGAAGTGGAAATGTTTTGCGTGGTAATGTCATATTTTTTTCCCATTTTTCCACTTCAGAAAATGAGGCCTCTAACTACTAAGCCAATTGTTTCAGAAAAGTCCTGATGAAGCAAACACACAGCCAAAAATGAATCCCTTTAGCATTTGTATTCATACAAACTACAGAGCTGAGAAATAGCCATCTCTCAAGGGTCCTAACTTTGTGATGGAATAAAAGTCTTAAAAGAATAAGTTTAAATCTGTTAAAGAAGAAAAAAAGGAAAGTAAGAAAACAATGTTCTGACAGCAATTAAATATTTAGCAGGAAGAAAAAGAGAGTTGTGGAGAAAGATAAAGAGGCTGTAGACCCTAACATGGTTGACGACTAAGACTTCCCTCTGTGTGTGTGTGTGTGTGTGTGTGTGTGTGTGTGTGTGTGTGTGTGTGTGTGTATCTGCGGCTTATCCTGTTAAACCTTTCCGAGAAACCCTGCAGTGAACTCCCAATTTCAATATCATCGATCAATGTACAACAACCCCAGAAATACCTCTCAGGGTGGTTTGCGTTTCTGTGTGTTTGTGTGAAAGACAGAGATCTCACACTAAGCACTTATTTACTAGTTTTTGATGAAACAGGTCATGGATAAAGTGGAGTGGGGGTCACGAGAGGCAAGTGGAGGTCTACAGTAAGAAGCAACAGGATTTATTTTTGTAACTTTTCCAGGCAAATGATGAGACTGTTATTTAGCATTTAAAATCACACCACATGACCAAATTCAATTAAGGCAGAGGTTACCAAAAATGTTCCTCTCACCAAGCTGACACAAATTAAACTCCTCATTTGATGAAACATTGTCCTATTTGTGAGCTTTTTATTGGGTTTATTATTTCATTCTTTATTTTCAAAACTGCCTAAATAATGGCAATAATGGTGGAACTGCTAATTAAAATGAGGCTGCTCACACAAGTGGAATAATTTAAAGTGAATTTAATGTGAATAAAAAACTATTCATTTTGCTGCACACCACATCAAGTGCCCTAAAAACCTGATTTAGTGGAGTCTGAATAGTTTAATAAAGATATAAAGAGTGATGATGATTCGCTATCTGTTGCTCAATAGCGTGTCATGATAATATGAATTATAGCTGTGCCTTTGATTTGCTTTCCTTTTTATATTAAAAAATCTGGCACATTGTTAAAAAGCCCAGAGATGGTCTCTGATTTCCTCTGCTGTTTCACCTAGACACTTTGCCTTCCCCTCAATTAGCCCCTTGTCAGTGGTCACTCTACTGGATCAGAGTTAGGAGCTGCTTCAAGAAGCTCACAGTACTGATGCTTACTCCAAAGTATCACATGTTAAAAAAATGTTTTTTTAAAATAGTGCAACCATGCTTTGACACATTGCACCTTAAGCTTGTGAAACCTGCAGCCAGTTTAAGAGACAGGAAAAGGTGGTTTGCATGAAAGCCAGCCATGGGGTGATCACAAGCCGGTCACAAGCCTAGATAAATGGAGATGGTTGTGTCAGGAAGGGCATTGAGCCTAAAAATCTTTGTTAAATCAAATATGCAAGAATGATATTTCCATACCAGATCAGTTGAGGCCCAGGCTAAAACTGTCACCAGTGCTGGTGACACCTGCCGGTCAACATGCCCAGCCGCTGGTGGAAAATATGCTACTGTTGGGCGAAGACAAAGGAGAAGGAAAGGGAAAGGCATGTTCAGAAACAGTGAGAGAGAAGGAAAGGTAAGAGTGTGGAGTTTAGAGTAGGGACTTTAAATGTATGGATTATGACTAGTAAGGGAAAGGTTATGGATGTAATAAAGGAGGACATGCAGAGGGCTGGTGTGACTGAAGAGGATGGAAGGGATGAAGTGAGATGAAGGCAGATGATCTGCTGTGGCGACCCCTCAAGGGAGCAGCCAAAAGAAGAAGAAGAAGGGGGCGGCATCAAAGTGAAGTTTTGGCATACGTGATTACACAGGATGTCATGGTTACAGTTCATTTTCAAGAGAGGCAGAACATATTATGTTTTTTTTTTTTTATCTTGTCTGATTTTGTAGGTCTTCATCCTCATGTTTGTCTATGTCTGAAGAGTGAGGCTAATGCAGATGTGCCTTCCAGTGGTTGTTAATAGAATTATAAAACCACTGCTATTATTACGTTTTTATCCTCAAGGGTCAAACCTACATGTTATTTTACAAACACTAAGCAAAATTTTGCTATCGCAAGGTACTATGGCACAGCTAAAAGAGGTTACAAATTAAGTATTGAAGCACCTTTCCTTCACATTTCTTTCCTTGACATTATCATGGCTGATTTTCAGACACTTTCAAGGCATTTCACTCAGTTAGGAATATTCCCAAGGCAAAAAAAAAGATAAGAAAAAAGAAAAAAAAAGACTGACATCAGTACACAGTTGTAATTGCAGTTGTAATAAATTTTAGTGTTGAATCCAGAGTCTTGAAAAAAAACAAAACAAACCAGCTGAAAGTTAAAGGCACAAAAACATGACATCAGGCTCCATCATTAGTTAAAATGCAAATACTGGTATTTTCTTGTAGGATATGATCTATATTAAATAACTACAAACCCTGAAATCAGTTTCACAGCTCAACAGCTGCTAGATGACAGATAAAACATTCTTTCTCTCATTCTCTCTGTGAGTGTGTATGGCTTGTATTTCTACCTAAGTGAGGACCAATTTCAGTTTTTAATCATAATAGTTAGGACATATGTGAGAGCACATATGTAATTGTGAGGACATTTTTCAGGTCCTCACTACTACAGGTCTCCCAAATGACACAAAGGTTACAGGAGAGTTAGGGTCAGTTGTGATCCCAATGGGTGATGTCATTGTGATGGATTTTTGGAGTTGGCCCGTCCGTTTGATAAGGTTTCATTATTTTTGATCAGCTTGAAGGCTCAGTGGAGCATTAATGAGTATGATGACGCATCTTTTGTTTTGCCTCCACAGCAAGCCTCAAAGACGGTCTAGCTGCTTGTTGGTAGTGCATTGAAAGGCTATGTTTCCTTACCAGGAGGGTAGATGAAGAAGGGGATAAATGAAACTTTGTGGCCCTCACTCCCTGTCAGCTCTGGCAAACTTTTATCTAATATATATCGTTGATGGCTAATTAAATCTTAATGTCATGAATAAGACAGCTAAAAACTAAAAAGAAAACCTTTTAATCTGTCTTTTGGTTAACTTTTGTTTTTGTTTTTTGTTGTAAAGCACTTTATGATGTTTATCTTGACAGGTGCTATACAAATAAAATTGTACTTACTTTGTTCTAACATAAGGGACTTTTATATTAATCTAAATATCTGTCCATGCATGCTGTACCTTGTGCTACAAATGCCTTGAAGGATCTAAAAGCATTCAGTTCAGACCTGTGACACATTTTTGCCACTGGAAAGAAAAAAACGCGTATTATGTAATTTAACATTTTAATAGCTTATATTTGTGGTGGAAATAGTTTGTACATGTTATGACTATAATTTTTATGAAAAAGATATATAATCAATTTTCAATAATTTTGAAATGCTATTAGTGTACACATGGCATACTCAGCAATAACAAAAACAGAAAGAGATGGAAGATACTTTTGTTAATTACAAAAAAATACCAACAGTTTAAAACCTCCAGTTTTACACATTTCTCGTTTGTAAGTTGGATTGACACTGAAGTGTAGATGCCAGTGGGACACTGTAAAAAGGAGTTAGGCAGATCAAATATGTGGATTCAGATTCAACTGAGTTGTCACTTCAAGGTTGAGTACTACTTTTCCTTCCATTTAGGTACTTTTCACAGCCTGGCTCCTGCTGTTCACTGTGCTGGCAAATGTGATAAATCAGTGGGCCAATATAACTAACAAATTTTTTATCACCCAATGCAACCGACCCTCTCTTCTCATTGCAGGATATTTGCCTCCTCCCTTCAACTCTTAAGCCTTATGGTTTAAAGATTTCCAAGTTTTCAAGAAGTTTCCAAGATTTCTACACCCAGCTTTTTGGGAAGACGCATATATTGAATTTGTCAATACAAAAGGCAGAAATAAGGAATTCAAGAACCCCCAATAAGTTTGACCTGCCTCCTACAATGCTGCATCAATAGATATTTGGTCTACTAGGTTAATATGTTATAAAAAAGACTAAACCCTTGGTAGGCTGTACAAGACCGGACATCATAATGTTCAGCAGTAAGACTAATGAGCAACCCTGTGTCTGTCACACTGTTCATTGTGGTATTCATTTTTTTTTTTTAATTTACAAAAAAACATTTTCTTTTTCATCAGAAAAGGCAAGATGGATTTTCAATATAATATAAACAGTATTTTGTCTCAGTAAATGACATTTCAGTGCTTTTGCAACTGAACTGAATAAAAATTAACTGACCTGAGACAGAGAGAGGACAAGGGATTGCTGGCAGTACTGTTAGTGGACTGTGTGATATTTACCTCCAGATTAAATGGAGGTGAAAATAGCTCAGTTTAACAGAAGCTTTCCAGATGCTTCACAGTCAGCCTGTGTGTATACATGTGAAAGAGACAGACAGAGAGTGTGTGTAGTTAGACAGAGAGGTTGATGAGGGTCTAAAGGTCAGTGTAAAAGTCTGGCCTTCAGTCTGAATGATGCCACTGGCATTTACACTGACATACACACACAGGCACAGCAATTATGGATGCAATAGTTATTCAGCAGAGGAGATAACAGTGAACAATCAGGGTTGGAAGTTACAGGACTCCATATAATCAAATATTTCCCTGGAAAAAAATAACATAAAGGGTAGTGGTTACAATTAAAGTAAAGAAAAAAAAAACAAAGATAAAAAGACATGTAAAGAAAGTGTCTTGAAAGTGAAAACAGGCTGGTGTGATATTAATATTTCCTGTAAGGCTTACCTGATATTTTCACATCAGAACTCTGCTTTTTCAAGAGACTGGGTGGGGGAATTGTGTTCAACAGCTATACAATATTTATGCATTCATAAAATTGAAAAGAATGGTTACGTTTTTCAGAAAACAGGGTGGAAGTAACACACATTAACAAAGTGACCAACTTAACAAGGGGAACTAGAACATACATATGAGAAGTGGGCTACTGGAACAAGGCACACATGGACAAGGACTGACCCAATGAGAGGGAACAATAGTTAGCAATATGGATATAATGAGCCAGCGACGGTAGAAGAGAGCAGTGTAACTGAACTAGATGATGCCCACATGCATCTATTGAGCTAAGGATGAAGATTGTGGCCAGACTCAAGGTAGCCACACAACCAAGGGCACAACTCACTTTTGTGACTTGACATCGGTGGCAACTATCTCCTCCTGTGGCCAGCTTATTACTTCAGTTAGATATCTGATGCATGTGATGACTGGTATGGCACATGTATTAATGGCTTCAATATTATTCCTGTCTTTGAGCTGGCTACTAAGATAATACACCTGATTAACTGAACATTAGCAAGTGTGACCACCTTTATAAAAGCAGAAATTTAGCAGTTTGCTGGTCTGGGGCACTCAGATGTGTGTTAACACAATACCACAGTCTTCCCAGGAGTGGACGTCCCAGCAAATTTACCCCAAGGTCATTGCACTGCAACGCTCAGAGAAACTGCAAAAAACTCAAGAGCTAAATCCCAGACTCTAGAGGCCTCAGTTAGCATGTTAAATTAGATAAAGACATACTGCTCCATACTGCTCACTATTATATCTATTTAAATGGCATATTTTAAAGCTTTTGAAATAATCTGCCTTTGTACATCATTTTTATAAATCATCGTATTAAATGTTCAGCATGTTGGTCATGCCCTTATTTATTACAGATGATTGCTGATACCATTCACTGTAAAGCTTTTTTCTATTGCACTGAATGATATTAACTTAATGAATCCCCATGGTTCATGCTATTAGTGCAGGTTAATGGGGTCACTACTGTATAAACGGGATTTCTCTCTCTTTCAAGTTCCTTCTCTTTATTTGTACTTGATGGGCTGACACTGGTAAATTAAAATTCCTGTTTACATTTTTATATAAATATAAAAACACAAATGTGTTACACAAATGTTATATGAAGCCATAATGTCATTAAAATCAGCCCATTATTGTTTACATGCCAAGCTAGCCTAGCATGGGAAAAGCATGCAGTTAATTTATTTGCACATTTATGTTATTTAGCATCTTTGTTAATGAGCAATCCTGCTGTTACACTGAATTACACATAATTAAATTGCATGATATTCTCCAGGAGTCTGACCTGTGCCAGAAATGTGTACACAAATGACAGAAAACTATATATAGGGATAAAGAGATGTTGCTTTATCATTAACATGGTTACCATATTAACTCCATCCATCCATCCTTTTTCTTCTGCTTATCCAGTTCAGGGTCACAGGGGGGCTGGAGCCTATCCCAGCTGCCATAGCACAAGAGGCAGGGTACATCGTGGACAGCTCGCCAGTCTGCCGCAGGGTAAAATAGATGATGCCTCATATGTATCAAAATAAGTCATATGTCATATTACAAACACAGCCTACCTGTTTCATTCTCCTTTCAAATTTATCAAGTTCTCCAAGGTATTTCCATATCAAAGGGATGCATTTACACATACAGAGGACTGATGACTGACAGTTGACGTGTGAGCAATCATACATTCAGCACCACACCTCTGCAGAGATGTGACAGAAATCCTATTAAAAGCATAGCCAGTATTTTTGACTGATGTAAGACTGCAAATTTGTATGAAAAACTGAAATGTACTTTTTTGATGATGCAAGTCTGTCACTGTATTAGCACTGTATTAGTATGCAGGAGGATTGGTAAAGTTATACTGTGATGTCAAAGTCACCACAGAGGCATACAGTGGTTAAAAAAAAAAAAAAAAATCTGGAATTGCCAGTTTTCTGAATGAATTGGGCATCAAATGTAATCCGATCTTCATCTAATTGTAGACAGACATAATGTGCTTAAAGAAATTTAACATAAAAATAATCACGTTCAGTTCAGTTCGCCAAAGCACAACAACAGTCGCCTCAAGACACTTTATATTGTAGGTAAATGTAAAGGGAACTATTGTAGGTAGATACAGGTAGATACTACAATAATAGAGAGAAAACATCTACAATCAGACAACCCACTATGAGCAAGCACTTGGAGACAGTGGGAAGGAAAAACTCCCTTTTAACAGGAAGAAACGTCCGCCAGAACCAGGCTCAGGGAGGGGCAGCCATCTGCCGTGACTGGTTGGGAGTGAGGGGAGGGACACAGGACAAAAAGCATGCTGTGGAAGAGAGCCAGAGTTTAATACTAACTAGTGATTAAATGAAAAGTGGTATAAACAAATAGAGAGTGAAAAGAGGTGAGTGAAGAAGAAATGCTCAGTGGATCATGGGAAGCCCACAGCAGCCTAGGACTATTGAAACATAACTAAGGGAGGGATTCAGGGTCACCTGATCCAGCCCTAACTATGAGCTTTATCAACAAGGAAAGTTTTAAGCCTAATCTTAAAGTAGAGAGGGTGTCTGTCTCCCAAATCCAAACTGCGAGCTGGTTCCGCAGAAGAGGGGCCAGTAGTAAGTAAGCCAGCAGTCTGAGAGCGAAGTGGTCTGTTGGGGTGATATGGTACTATGAGGTCTTTAACATAAGAAGGGGCCTGATTATTCAAGACCTTGTATGTAAGGAG